>OY757264.1:1102711-1224704 GCA_963584085.1 Pyrausta aurata
GTGCGTTTCACAAAATGATTGCAAGAACTCAGTAATGCAGTAAGCATACAGAGAAGAATAAATTTTAAATGAAAGTATCACGTAATGAAGAGCTCTTATGTAAAGTTGAGGATATGACATCAGGGTTCAGATTATGGTGGTTAAGTTCATACAATTTTTTTATGAATTTTATAAATTATTTATTATTTAAACATAACACAGTTACTTCTGTTGATGTGAACAGTATTTAAATTATGTTTCAAGAGTTCTCATAATATGTAAGGCAATGACTGGCTATTTCTCCTCTATAGGACATGTTTGTTTATATTTTAGAATTTACAATTTAATTTATATTTTTTGGTTAAGGCACCACATGAAGAATCTTATTGGAATTGTTTCCTACTGGTACATCCTATTGTTGTGGTATTTTTCATAGTTGAAACAAATGGTTTATTGCAAAACATTGTACTGGATATCAGGAAATTGATATCATAGTTTGCTATAAATAAGTAATGAAATAATGTACCTAAATATAAGTGCAGACTAGTGAAGTTTCCTCAAGTGTAAGTTTGTATGTACAATTTAGGTTAGAGACAATTGAATTAAATGGGCAAGTAAGTACTGTTTGACTTTACAAGAGGAGTACCTAACTACTAATTTGAATATGAATTTATGCTTATAATTTTTAGAAATTATATTGTCATTCTAATGTAAGTCTTACATTAGAATTTTGTTCTTACAAGTGGTAGATGAAAATATCCTTGTTTGAGTCAGGGCATTGATTGATAACATCAAGTCATTGTCTGTTTGATAAACTACATGAAAAAAAAAACCCTAACTGAACATGGTCTTGATTTTAATACAAACAATGTTGCCAGCTTTGAAAATAATTGAATCAATCAAAATATTAACATGATCTGCATGGCAACTCCTATAAGAATTGATGTGTAACAGTGTAATGTCAACAAGTGTTTGTTAAGCATGTTTGTGCAACAGAGGTGAACTCTGTGTGAAAGTCAGCATTACAGAGTGACCCAATAAGCGCATATGTTGCAATAGTGCTGACATTGAAAAATTTTGAGGGAAAGGAAGTTCTAAAGTAAATAAATAGGGAAACAATGGGCGCGCGGGGCGTGGAGTAGGCAAGTGGGTGCGAGTGCCCACCGCACTCGCTCGCAATTATTGACGCGGCAACGCGACACATCATGGAGTTTTCCTTGAAACACGGCCGATACGCGGCCCGTGATGCCACCGCCGGCGACGCAGCGCGCCTTCGTCGAATCGCGCCAACCGTCCCGCGCAAAAAAATAACACTCAAAACCACCACAAACAAATCTCACCCTTAATCTTCATTACATAAGATTCACAACTTTCTGACAATAGAAAAGCAATATCAACTGTCAAAAATTAAGCATACACACGCGTAACCCAAAGGAAACTACATTTCAAACGGCTTTTAAAATGGATGTAGTGCACTATAGCGCGAGAGAGCGCGGCGCACGGCCTCGGCCCGTTGCATTTCGCGCTGCGGCGGCGACTCTAACGCGACCGTACAAAAGATGACCTAAAATCGAACGCAAGCTACGCGTTCCATACAGATACACTGGCGGTTTTGAACCATTTTCTGAACAAATCTGACTCGACCGCTATGTCGGTACGCACGTGTGAGTATTATAGGATGTGTATACTTACACAAAAGCCGCCCGCCAGGCCCCCGCGCTCCGCTTATCACAAAAATAAGTAACTATATACTAGTCACTGAGACGATCACTTCGTCACTGCTTGATTTACCTCGAAATGTAACACAGTCTTGAAAACTTTACTTCACTTGATGTATAATGTAATTGTTTGTAACATGTGCACGAAATAGAATACTTTTTAACGCTTTTTATACACATTTGCTGAAGAAAATCGAAAAAGTAACAACAAACACAAATCTGTCAGACAAGATGGAGTTATTTCGCGATTAGTTTTTGTTTTGGTCGCGAGAGGCGCTGGCGTTGACTGGTTAGTGGAGGGGGTAAATGATTGCTATTGGTCGGCCGCAAACTGGACGTTCCGTTAAGCACACCTAAGGATATGTCAATTATCTAACTTTCTTTTGAAAATCAATATATCGTCACGAAAATATAGTAAGCTACCAAAATCGGCAAAACGGCGGTGAATAAAATGATAACAATATGTGACATTGAAATAATATATATGAAAACAATTAAAAAAAAAATTTATTTAAAGTAATTGTAGAACGGAACGTCAATAATGCCATCAAATTCTGAATACACCAATATTGCGACAACTTGCGTATTTTACATACCTCCGAAATCAAATATCATAAAAAATGAACCTACAATACATAACTAACCAAAAATAAACGTATAGCTTTCTATATTATAGCTACTTCTCGTGGGGAAAAGCAGTTTTGGCGGCAAAGATACATGCAAATATACTTACCAGTCCGATATCCTGTATTCTACGGGATATTGACCTTGCCAATCCATGATCTTGTATATCCAAATAAAAGCAAAAGTTTCTTCTAACTGCAAAATTTGAATGATGTTAAATTAAGGAATATATTGTTAATATAAATGGGTCGTAAAAATCAAAACATGGCGAACCTCTATTATATTTTTCTTCAAGATTCAAAGTTGAAACCATCTTGACGTAAAACTATTTTAGAATAAATCACAATTTTCATTAACACTGTTGGTTTTGTAAGATCAGTCACTATTTGAGATGGAACTTAATAAATATAGCAATCGTTTCAAAGAAATTATGTAAGATTTTAATAAATAAACTGAAAAATTCATTTCGCAAAATACGTTTCAAATGTCGAAAACGTCAATGACAGCTGAGCTGAGTGCCACAGACAAAAATATATTTTTTGTGAGATCTACGTCATATAAATCGATATTTAAAATCGATAACACTGTGAATAGCGCATAGCGTTACTGAGCCGTTATTATTGTATACCGTACCGTTACGTTATAGTTAATTCAAATATGTCTGCTGCTTTGAGGTCTGCTGTGTTAAAATATTCAAATCATCGAAAAACGCCATCAACAATATAAATTGCACTTGTAAAAAGCAACCGTGACTCTGCGGCAGACGAGGAATCGAACCCCGTGTCTTACGCTATCCGGGCGAATGCTTCAACCTCTGAATCCTTTTCTGAATCAGTCAGAGTAGGACTCTAGGTAGGTACCTTGTAACCTAAATCATTAAATTGATATTCCGATAGAAATATTATTAAAATAGGATCATTAATTTTATGATTTAGGTACAAGGTAATAAACGTTTAGATATGTAACTCAGAATGCTATAATGCATTAAGTCTCCATTTTGTATTTTCTTCTGTTTATCCGTAAAGATTAATTATGTTCGCATTTTTATGCAGACATCCATCAGATAAGCTAAACGATGTACGAAGTTGAATAAATTTTAACGTAATTAATAAGTAGGTACCTAATCAAACTATTCGTCACTGAATATGGTACTGAGTAGTTATACATTGTATAAAGCTTGTTCTATCTACTACGCACCCCGGCTCGGGCACCAGAGGTAGGCACACGACCGGGCCGGTACATACATATGCCCAACTATATACGTATTTTATTGATTACTCGTGTTTGTATGTACCGATACCGAAGTGGACGTTCGTCATGTACCTAGTTATCTAGGCGACCGTCCGCCAACATTCCAAACGGTAGTTATATGTAGGGCGCCCTAAAAATGCATCAGTTGGAGACTACCTTTCCCGGGGCTCGGCAAATCAATATCAATTCGTCGGAGGCGTTTTAATATTTTGATAGGTAGCGTTCGTACCAAGTTCAGCTAGCTCACATTTTGCGTATGCGAATGCTATCGACTGGTAGATACTACATGAATTATTTGTTTGCATAGAGGCTTATTTTTTTTGAATATTAATTTGAAACGTAGTCAGCTTTCGAACAATGCATGAAGCACATAAATTGTCTAATTATCATAATATTATCAAATAGGTAAGTCGATCTCTAGATCACGTTTTATGCCTTGGACCATGAAAATATGACTTACCAAGATAGATAGGCAAATAAGTCTGCGTATAATCGAGCCATGGGACTGCACCCATATCCAATTAAACGTTACGTTGCGGATATGTTCTTTCGCATACCCTAAAAGCATAATTTAGGTACTAAGCTGCTAAAGCTTAGCGCTAACCCTACGATCGTGACCATTTCTACTGGGACCCACTATACGCTTCCTCCTTAAATTCAGGCACCACACCATTCGCTTTATTTGCTAATGGAGGTTTTTACTGCGTTAGGCCGGCACGCGCGTGTAGAGACAGCTATATATTATAACATCTGGGTACAAAAGAACAAATCGGACTTATTGTTAATAACATATAACAGCTATATGTTATTAACAATAAGTCCGATCTGTTCTTTTGTACCCAGAGTGAATTTCACAGAGTTGCACTAGCGGTTATTTGCCATTATAATTGATTGAGTAGTTAGTTAAGTAATACTTTGTGTTTAATAAAGCATATGGGCTGTACTGTCGCATTAGGTAAACCCTGTAATGATAGTATAAGTTTAATAAATAAATACAAATACAAATACAAAAAACATAATACCCAGTCGTACATACTACTTCTATCTTTCTACATAAAGCGTACGTAAATATATAATATATTTATTTAAAGATGCACAAATTTAGTGTACAAAAGTGGACTTAATGCTGAAAGCATTATCTGAATTCTAATTTTCGCGGATTACCAATAATACAACCGACTTTGTATTCTTTTGGCTATCCAATGGTATCAGCTGCAGCGAACCTGTAGGATAGTCGGTAAACACTATTTTAGTTTTAGAATCATGTATGTAGGCAAATAAGTAATCAAGTATGATATGATAAATGTTACATGCAAAAAGCAGTACGTAGGTATAAGGTTAGCAGTTAGTTCTCAAGCTATTCAAATCCTTTTGCAAATATTATCGAGGTACGTCGCTAAATTTTGTGTAGCTCATCCGACAGCCAGGAATCGATCCCGAGACCGCACTGTGTCGCTATACTTCAGAAGATACAATAGTACTACGCACGTACTACGTATGGCTATACCAAGGCTGCCCATTCAATTCGACGATCAATTGCTTACCAATTTGAGACTGGATGCCCAGCCTGGACTTAGTTAATCGTGCATAAACGGATGTATACAATACTTACTCGTGTACTAAGATATCTATGCACAATATACGCATGGACATACGTAAAACTTATGTGTTATTTACATCCATATGCTCAAAGCGTCCGCGTCGTTCGTATAAGGAAACATTTCCTGGATGCGGAATAATAAAGACGATGTTTTGAAAAGGGGAAAAGATTTTCTAATATGGTGTATTAAGGTAAGGATCATTTGCAACATCAATGATTTATTAAGGATGGAAACTATTAATTCTTGACTAACGATATTCAGTTTTGAATGCAATATCCATCACACACACAGCGAGCGACAAAGAAAGCTCTATTCTTGGAGTCCTATTTTTATAGGGTTTCGTACCCAAAGGGTAAACACGTTACTACTACGCGACTTCGCTGTATGTCCGTCCGTCCGTCTGTCTGTCATCCATCAGGCTGTATTTCGAGAACCGCGACAGTTGAAATTATAACAAATTAAATTATGTATTTCTGTTGCCCGCTATAACAACAAATAAAAAAAAAATGGCAACAGGTAGGCACTTAAAAAGGCTTTCATTTAGATAAACATGTTTGAAAAACCTTCGTTTATTAGTACGAAAAGCAAATAAAATAACCAAATATATGCCGATAACCGCAACTATTTCATTTCCAACACCTATGGGTTGGTTGGGCTGGAAGAGATCTCTTTTAGGGATTAGCCCAACTTTGTTCACATTGTGACTTCTTGTATTTTCTGTACATCTTATAAGTGCATTAAATAATAAAATAAAACCACAAGACCCATTTACATTACACTTATATTTAAATAAAAATTAAATTAACATTATACAATATTACATTTAATATACATAGCCATTTGTATAAATTCTTATTCGTACAGCTAATATAATATTTATCAATAAGATTGAATTATAGGAGAGTAGACAAAACGAGATAGCATATAAAAATATAGGCGAGGAGGCACATTATTCGGAATCAGGGGTTTAAGTCATGATAAAATTGTAAGAAAATCGCAAGGAACAACAAGATTTTGGTGGTTCTAGTATGGGCCAAACAGCGAAATCGAGTATTTCAATAACGATTTTGTTACAATTTTAAAAGCAGGCTTGAGTCCCAAGTGGTTTGCGTGGCTAGCTTTAGACGAGTCAAAATACCATCAGAATCGTACATCCACTTATTTATTTCATGGCACTTTAAATTGAATCTGACATAGTGACGTACAACTAGCCAATATTTTTGGTAAATGTAAGGTTAATAAGTATTATTTTCTGAATGACTTAAGTTGTTCTGAACTATACACACACACAGTCATATACTTTTTTTTCTTTCACAAAATACAAAATCATTTAAGATTTAAAATAGTACGAAGGTTTTTCTAATGTTGCTTAATATATGAATGGACACAATAAAATTACATATTAGATGTCGGTTAGGTATTTAGTTTATTTTCAAACGAATATTTATGTCTCCCGTTTTTACAATTACATAATTTGAAAATGCATTCAAGCAATAATTTAATTTTAACAAATTTGTTTAGGGACGGTTGCTCTAACTAACATTAAATTTGACATAAGTATAAGAGAGCCACTTATACGGCGTTTCTTTAAAACTTTGTATGCGAAGGATAAATATTTTAATAAATAATATGTAAAATAATCAACCTTGAACATGGTCCGGTAATCAAAACCGCTGAGTTTTGATTACCAGGCCATGTTCAATGAATTACAAAATAACACTGGACTACCTAATATACATAAACTGTATAGTTTGCTATAGTTTTATAGTTTGCTAAATTTTTCTAAAAATAAAGGCTTAAAAATGTGACTCTTTTAGACTCATGCATTGGCATGCTACGCTTTGCAAACTCGATTATGTTTTGGCCCTTAACAATTCCATAGACAATTTCGATCAATCCTAGCTTAACTTATCATAAATAAAACTAGCAGTGACTACATTAGTTCCAAAGCTTAGTTGCATGTTTTGCAAAGCGCAGCATAATATATTAACAACGCATTAGTGGTGTATTTTCGGCATATAAGCTGATAACGTGCCGTAAATACGCCGTCACAATCATGTTTTTGTATTTACATAACCCGTCCTGTGGACTTTGTCCAAAACCGTATACAATATATGCTAGTTTGAGCTGTTAAAGTCATTTTACACAGGCATCTTAAGTGTTATATATGTGTAGCTAGCAATGTTGTGGTAACGCTAAGTTTAATGCATCAACTTTTTTTTGTGTTTTGTCTTGTAAATTGAACTTGTAAAAAGCAACTGTGACAGGCTAGGAATTGAAACTGCATCATACGCTATCCAGGCGATGCCTATACCACTCGGCCAACGGCACATTGGCTAGTCTGTTGAATTTTGCAAGTGCTTTCTTTAACGCGAAGGCTGCGTGACCTCATCAATGTTACAATCCTTAGATCGGGAAGAAATATTTTTACAGTTAGGAAGAAGAAAGACAATTTATAATGCAGGTTCTATTCCTTGCCTGACACGGTTGCCTTTTACAAGTGCAATTTTCAATGAGAGCTAACGCGTATGAATTCGCCGCTAGGGGCGCTTGTGTAGCGTGAGGTCTCCGAAATGTCAAATGTCACTGTTTGTGGTTTGTTGTTGTTTAGGTTTCGAATATTTAGCAACAATTTCCATTAAATATGGCAAATACTAGTTACGGATCAATTAATGAGTGTTTTAAAAGGGGGACTAAGTTTTTTTTAAATCTTTAATAACTAGTGTACTTATTCCTCTTTTCCTAACAATGCTGGACTGCGGCATGCCTGATGTATTGTAATGATTTAATTGCAAACTTGATTTTTTATCTCTCCATCATGACAATTTACACACCTTAAAAGCTATATTCTGTACCTCTCGCGACAGTGGCGCCAACTAGTGAGCACGAAAACGGTAGCCCTCGTTGTAAGCATAAATTTTTACGACGCAAGTAGTAGTGCACTCTCAGTTTAAATAGTTAAATAGCTTAGAATAGTCAATACAGGTGCTATTGTTGAGTTGAGAGTTTGAGTAATTTAACGAATAATAACTAACGCCTGTGTAAAATAGCTAAATTAATCTATAAATGTATGATGTGCTCAGAGCACATGCGAAGCGAGCAAATCGCCAGCAGAATACACAAAATCTGTGTAAATATACATAACAAATAAATATTTGCACAATTAAATAAGAACTACATACAACGCTATGTATGAAGACGAGAAGAATATACAAAACCTAATAACATTTAAAATACACAGAAGGAAAGGTATCGCTCAGCGAATTTATGCAAAGGATTCTGACTAAGTCAGCAATGCGCGGGAATTTATAGGCGTTTTTGGTTTTAGATCTGTCATTGAAAGAAGGTGACAGCAGAAGACTGATGGATGGATGAATGCTTAACTTCGGATATTGTGGACTCCCGCGGGTTGGGTGAACGGATATTTATGGTATACCATATCATATAAAGTGATAGGATTTTCATGAAACCGCCGATACATTTCACAGTTTAGAGTGTTGAATTTTATTAATGGAATAAATACGAAGGCACCAGCAACACTATTAACATTACTTTAAAATCGACTATCGAGGGTAAAGTTTGATCGTTAAAAAAATAACAACTTTTAATTTCAATCTCATGATTTCTGCGCACCACGAGAACACAAGAAAAAACATTCCGTAAATCAAACGTAAAAAGATTACGGATAAGAAATTTAAATAAATCAGTCGTTTTTATTTCAGTATTAATTATTATTATATTTTACTGTATAATAATTACCGGTTTAGTATGGAAGGAGGCGTCTTGTTTATTTATTTGGGGACCAGTCTCACCCTTTTTGTAATATATTTTGGCCAAAAGCGACACTTTCATAATTTAGTTGCCTTAACGCTATTAAAGAGAAAAAATATTATTTTCATTAATATATTACTATGTTGTATCAATGTTCTCGTAGCGCCAGGCGACAATGCTTAAAAAGGAGATGTTCACAAAAATGCCAAGACCGTGTACGGTTTCTCTAAAAATAGCTTAAAATACAGGTAATTAGACATTTTTTAGGTAAATAAAATAATAAACTTAAAAACCCTGGCAACTTCTTCTGTCTAGACCTATTTATTTATACTTTATTGCACAACCACAGTTTGTACAAAAGGTGGACTTAATGCCACTTACTCCAAAAACATGTCGAATCGTGCAAATAAAGTTAATCTGTCACTGTTTAATGTAATTTTGCTAAATCTGTCAATGTCAAGTGTCATATTACTTTCCACTTTCGATCTTTTTAATCTGTTCAAACAGCCGATTGGCTGACAGGTAGGTATTTGACAGATTTATTAGACATCATGAAATATAGTTTGATTTTATAAGTTTATGGTATTACCCAAAATTTGAAGATTTTACGGACGAAAATCATTCGAAAAATTATTAAGCTTTACATAAGCTATTTTTAGTGTCATGTACAAGGTGTTGGTATTTTCCCCATACAAACGTAAGCATCTCCTTTTAAATTGTAACTATCGTATCAGTCTCTTTAACCGAATACCTCGATCACAAACCACCACTATAATGTTTAATTTTCAATGTCCATATCCTTCTGGTTACATCGTAATTCCCATTGGTCATAACTATACTTTTATACAGATGAAAATCCAATCTATAGTTTTGTCTATGGAGTAACTCTTTCAATTCAAGTTGACAAAAGTCTGGACAATCTTTTTAAAAGAGTTTTTATACTTATTCAATTATTGGTTTCTCATTTGCCAATATTTAAATAATACATAAGAACTGGTGTATCTATATTTGCTACATTTTATTTTGCCTAAGTAAACCTATTTCGAAGAGTAGCTTATATTAAAATGTAATCTTGAGACAATTTACAACCTTGCATCGTCCTCACTCAATCATAGATTATTATTATTTACAAGTACTTCATGATATTTTTTGTCTGGTCTATTTAGCATTGTCAATGTAAAAAGGTTACATACTGGTAGCCTATTTGCATGTAGGTAGACTTCGATTTAAAAAAAAACTTTTTTACCAAGATTGCCCAAACTCCTGGCCACTCACAGAAAGCTAGTCTACACAAATTAATGCGCCTGGTTTTCCTCGTCACCGTTGGTCTCACCGTTGAGTAGCGGCGGCGCAACCGGCTTGATTGGTGGCGCTGGTATCACCTGTAAGAGCGAGACGCCATTAGCTGCGAGAACAAGAGAGGTATACAGAGAACACAACATTTACTATATCTATATCACAGGGGAAAAAATCTGGGTTTTATTTAGGTAGGTAAGTAATTATTTTAATGTTACGAAAAATGGTTATGAATATTGAAAAGGTTGAAAATGTAGATGGGAAATGATATTTCTCTCGTTATTGACCAAGTTTGATCGAGATGCAAGTTTTATTTCTCATACATGGATTTAAAAAAAATGCATAGCTGTTTTTACCTCCCATGGACTATAACTTCTTTTTAACACAAATAATCTGTATTACCGCTGTATTTTTAATGTACCCAAAAGCCAAAACCAAAGAATTACCCAGTTTAATCTGTGCACCCATAAACAAACCACCAAAACTAGAATCAAGCGTGTGTTGTAGAAGTGTTTCAGCCAGTAACAATCTCAAAACTAAATAAAAAAAAAGAAAAAACAGCCCCCACCAATTTGGAAAAAAAAATAAAAACTTAACTCTTAAGGGTTTCGGGTCTTCGTGTATTTGTGAATGCGAGGTTTTGAGTTTTGAAAGTATGAGAAGGAGTGGAGCCTTGGCAAGATAAGCGTTATTTGGAAAATAAGTTTTATAATGTTACGTTGTGCCCCTAAAGCCAAAGTGACTTCTAAACCTCAAAATCGAACTGTTTGAATGTCTAAAAAAGGAAATGGCTACTAAAGTACATAAATATAAATATTTAATGGTAACAAATTGAAGAAAATAGTCCACCTTTTGTACAATTTTTTGTTGTGCAATCAAGTATAAATAAATAAAGAAAAGAAACATGATTTTATTTAATAAAATACTTAAAAAATAATGTACGTATTAATTTTGCAACATGGAGTTTTATAATAAAAAAATATTTACAAGTTCATAATGCACATATAAAAGTAAAAAATATTTTTGAAAAAACTTTTTCTAATAGGTATTATTTTACAGATATGATCGAAATGAAAATTAGTATCATAATTTTATTAATCACTTTGTCTTATTTAGTATTTATTTAGCATGATTTTGAACGTATTTTGATACAAATTAATATATAAAAAGTGCTAATTATTCTAATATAAATGATTTAGAATATACATTTTTAGAATATATTTTTTTCAAACGACAGCCATATATCCTTAACGTTTTTACGCCTAGACAACCAAGGCCCCATGTTAGTCGACAAGTGTCTACGCTACGCTATCGATTCATGCTCGCTCCACTCATTGCGTACGTGAGGTCTTCCGTCCCGTCGTCCTCGGATATCTGTTGTACCAAAAGGGGGGTGAATAGGGGGGGAAACCACTGTAGTAAATGGGGGAGGAGTTTTATTGTTGCGTTATTCTGAGATGTTGATTGTCTAATTTGTCGAAGATTTTGTTGGATACTTTGACTCAAGTTTATTTACAATTTTTTTTAATGTACTCAACATCACAGAATACGCTAAAATTTGTTGTATAAAAAATAGCACTTTTATTTTAACGATTATTTCATGAACAATTTATACTTTTGATAATAGTAAGACATGCACAGTTTATAAAGAGGGTCATTTGCAGTTTAAGAACAGCAGCAGATCAATGGAAAAAAACTTTTTTCATTTCTCCTGTTCGGAAAATATAACTTTCCTGTGTAGATAGCCGGGTGGAAAATAGCTTATCCATCCCTAGGGTGGAAAGTAATTTAGTTTTAATTGACATGCAAGAGTCAAGGCCTGCAGTCAAAGCTTGGACCAAAGATAATTGAGTCACATCATGTTATTAAAATAACAAACATTTTTGCTTAGCTATAAATTGAAAATCATATTGTGTAGGTATTATGTATAATCGTTGATAAAAAATATATACAATTTCTAATTTTAATTTAATTAAAAATTAAAATATTTGGCTGCCCGCCATAATGCCAAGATGTTTTTGTTTTTTAATTTATATTGTCAGTGTCATTTCAGGAAGAATTCGTCCAAAGCCGTTAAAACTTTTATAAAAAAAAAGAAACTATTTTTGGTTTCTGTTATTATCTGTGGAAAAAAATCGATCGATATTCTTTACAAAGATTTTAATTATTTGATAATTATTTTCTGCTTTTTTGTACTCTGTTTTCATGTATTCGTGCCGTTATTCTTTCTAATCGTGTTAGGTGTTGTTAGTACTGTAAATCAACTGTCATATTTTGTTCACGACTCGAGTTTTCCTTTCTCGCTGAACTACATAATACCTCACCAAGACATCTACAACCACTTTTGTAAATTTAATGTTTTCCTCACAGTCGAAATGAAAAATAGTATGTTTAACTCGGGTGAAAGCACCCATTTCACTCTCGAATTATTGGCGCTCTCACTTCGTTCGAGCGCCAGAAACATCTCGAGTGAAATGGGTCGCTTTCTCCCCTTGTATAACAATCTACTATTTTTTCTTGAAATTTATCTTATTAGTCTATGACGGAATATTGATCGTACGTACGAGTGTTGGAAACTCTAAATATTGATGAAATAATCTGAATACGCAATACGCTGATAATACGCCATAGTTTTATCATATAGTCGGCGTGCTATCAACTGAGTCGTCATTTTCTTATGTCTATCTCGCTTTACCTACCGATAAAGCGGTGGTGCACCGCGGTTTACCGCATATTCCTATCTGTATTGACATTATGGCCTCACCACTCAGTCGCTAACACGCCGACTATAGTAAAGACGATTACTGCAGATCGTATTTTTCTTGTGTGTTTCATGTGTTGCAATTATATGCATCACTGAACAGATCCCAGATCGGAGTTTTACGATATCACAATCACAATTTTTTTACGTTATGATTCACCTTCATCCTTCAAGCGACTGTACCTCCTAAATATTGATTATTCGATTTAACACTTTAGCGGACAGGAATCTAGACACTATATAATTAATTATATTGATATCAAGCCTTTAGGCGTTAACTGTGTTAAATATGAAATGAATTAAAAGTAAAAAAAGAAACCAAAAATTACGCAATGACGTAACCATAAGAGGCCAAGAATTTCGCGCAGTCGCATCGACGGCACGGTAGCTCAATTGGAAGAGCAGTTGGCCCGGTAAGCCAGAAAGAAGCTGGTTCGAGTCCCGAGAATTGTTAGTTTCTTATTTCATCTTTTAAGAATAAAATATAACAATGTGAGTGTTAAAAAATATAGTAAGCCATGAAATGAATTAATTTACGTTTAAATTATGTAGCAAATTTTAAACTGTTTTTATACGTCTGAAATGAAAGTATATTTTTTGAATAAAGATGTTATGAGCTCACAGAAGGTTTGGGGCGGTGCGTGTCGACGGCGGCGACGGACAGCTTGATGTGCTCCTCGCGGCAGCCGTACGCGACCGGCGTCAGCTTGATCACCGTGTGCAGCGGCACGTGCAGGTACGGCAGCTCCTCTGGAAGCGGGGACACGGTCACTACGGTAATCGTAATAATATAAATTGCACTTGTAAAAAGACAACTGTGAACCTGTGACAGACGAGGAATTGAACCCCGTGTCTTACGCTATCCGGGCGTATGCCTATACCACTCGGCCACCGTCACATTACGCCCGGATAGCGTAAGGTTCACAGTTGTCTTTTTACAAGTGCAATTTATATTATTAAGTTTGTATGGTGACAAAACACTATAAAAACTAAAATAAACTACTATAATCGTGCTAAACAAATTGTTTAATCAACTTCGAGCTCAAATAAATAAGTAATACTGTGTTTCCGATACAAATGTACGGTACATACATACTAGTGTCGTTACTCCAGATCCAGTGGGCCAAAGATGCGTGCCAATTTATCGCTTATCGCGGCGACCGATAATTTCAAACGTCTTTTTATCATAAAAAAAGGGTTTTCATTTCACTAATTTAGCTATGCACTAAGCAATAAGGATTGGCTCACAAGATCCTCATATCTCTTTTAAAAGCTACCAGGTTATATTAGTATCAGACACTCACCAGCCGATTTATCCAAGAAGTAAGCTAGCAGACACCTCATCACAGCTTGATGCGACACCACCAGCACGTTCCCTTGTCTCTCCAGCTCCATGATGACCGGCTCCAGCCTGGCCACCAGGTCCTCGTAGCTCTCGCCGCGCGGGTACCGGTACGCGAACTTGTTGGCGTCGCGCGCGTTGAAGTCGGAAGGATACTTTTCCTGGATCTCCGCGTATGTCATCTCTTCGCAGATGCCCTGAGGATGAATAAAAAACAATAAATAAATATTCGTTTCACTATAATTATACGGATGTGGTGATGAAGGAGAATGGAAACAATCAGCTGGACAGAGAAAAAAAGAAACGAAGAAGTGTTAAAGATTGTAGACGAGGAAAGGAATATTTTGAAAATAATAGAGAATAGACGGGGAAATATGATAGGTCATCTGATACGACATGACAGATTCTTAGAGAATAAAAGTCCCCCTAGCCGATTTCTACTACGGTGACCAGCCGATGGGACAGCAATCTGACACGACCGGAGGGAGATCAGGAGCAGGACCAATGGCTTTACGTGCGCACCGAGGCACGGGAGTGAAACACCGCTAACTTACAAACTCCGAGCTTCCCTGAGAATTTCTAAACAGAAAAACCCAGGTACCATATTTTTGGCCCGACCCAGGAATCGAACCCGGGACCTCTGGCGAAGCCGTCGCTTTAGAAATAAAATAGAAATAGAAATAGAAAATCATTTATTCATACATGAAGCAGGTTACATAAGTACAAATATCACAAAACATTACACTTTTTACAGATATGTACCTACTTAAACATGCATGAAAAGGAATCTACTCAGCAAAATGCCGCAGAATCAAATGATCCGGCGACGCTGGTCTTCCGTAGAATCCTTTAAAGAAAAAGAAATAGAGAGCGCTGCTGCACACACAAAAACAAAATAAAAACAGTTTAAATGACTGTGTACACTAAATTTAAACAAAAACTTGAGTAAGAATGTGATAAGCAACTTAAAATTACAGATAATATCAAAACATAGCAATGGAGCTTTCATTATAATTATACATACTTACTAACTCAACACAATAATATTAATCATGAGATATCCAATAACACTAAAGGACACGCGACAACAAGTCAATTGTATTACTACTTTATACCTCACATTGGAGCGACCTTTTGAAGATCTAGAAGGTACTGTTTATAATTCGACTTAAAAGAGCGCAACGTTGTTAATTTCTTAAGCGGTGGTGGGATGTTGTTCCAACACTTGGAGGCAGAGTATCGAAAACTTCCACGAAATGCTGCAGTGTTGTGACGTGGGTAGCTGAGGTACGAAGAATTTCTGATGCTATTTAAAAATACCAACTTTTTGAACAAATATGGAGATGATTTAAATCGAATTATACCAAAAAGAAGACATGCATAATGAAGTGAACGTCGGGACTGCATATTTATGAGGTTACTCCTATTAAGAAACGGGGTTATATGTGACCTACGCGGGATGGTAAAGCAGAAACGAGCACACGCATTTTGAACTCTCTGAATTATCTTCCTAGTGTAACCAAAAATGCAATCACCCATGACCGTATCCGCATAATTTAGCTTAGATATAGGCATGGCCGATTCAAATCGTATATAGATATTGAAACGTATATTGGATCAATATCGTGATATCCGATATCGCCCCGCATCAAAACTATATATTTTCAAAATCGCCGCATCGATGTGATACGATATGCCTCGATATTAATGATTCATAGATATAGGAATATCAAACTGTATTCCGATGCAATACGGTTTAGTTTAGCTAGGCACTTGCGCTACGATGAACAGATATGAATACGAAGAACAGGTTTTTTATACCCCTTAGACGGGGCCGGGGCCGGGGTGGGACGGGGCCGGGGCCGGGGTGGGACGGGGCCGGTGCTGGGGTGGGACGTGGCCGGGCTGGGGTGGGACGGGGCCGGGGTTGGGGTGGGACGGGGCCGGGGTTGGGGTGGGACGGGGCCGGGGCTGGGGTGAGACCAGCCCGGGGCTGGGGTGGTACGGGGCCGGGGCTGGGTTGGGACAGGGCCGGGGCTGGGGTGGGACGGGGCCGGGGCTGGGGTGGGATGGGGCCGGGGCGAAACGGTGAAGAGGAGCTTATAACCAGTAAGACATAGGATACATTTATCCCGTTCGAAACCCACTTCCCAGGGTGTAAAATCGCGCCAGACCCAGAATGGCCAGAGGAACTCTTAGAGACACCAACATCACAGGAATGGGAAGTTGCAACCAAAATCGTGACAGCGGAAAAAATTACTTGGGCCCTAAAAAGCTTCCAACCATTCAAATCTGCGGGCCTAGATGGGATTTTCCCAGCCCTTCTGCAATGGAACTTGCCAGAGATCATCACCCACCTACTACCAATATACAGAGCATGTATAGCAATTAAATACATACCAAAGCCATGGAGAGAGGCAAAGATAGTCTTCCTACCTAAGCCAGGCAAGGGAGACTACACGCTGGCCAAATCCTTCAGGCCAATCAGCCTAACATCATTTCTTCTGAAAACACTAGAAAGACTGGTTGACAGATATCTAAGAGATGAGGTGCTAAGAAACAAAACACTTCACCCACAACAACACGCATACAGGAAAGGCAGATCGACAGAATCAGCACTACACATGGTAGTGCACAAAATCGAGTCAGCCATCAACAACAAAGCATCAACACTAGCCGCTTTTATTGATATAGAAGGGGCTTTTGACAAAACCATGCACAACAGTATTAACCATGCCCTAAGAAAACTAAAAGTAGAACCAGTAATAACAAAATGGATAACGGAGCTGGTCAGCAAAAGGGCAGTCCAAATAACCACACACACTACCACGCGTGCGACAGTAGTCAGGGGATGCCCACAAGGTGGCATCCTATCTCCGCTCCTATGGAACATAGTAGTAGATAGCCTTCTGAGTAAACTAAATGAAAGAGGATACACTACTATTGGATATGCGGATGACTTAGCCATACTGACAAACGGAAACGCGGAAAACCTCTTATGTGGCATAATGCGTGCCGCTTTTCGGATCGTAGAAAAATGGTGTGACGAGCACCAGCTGTCAGTAAACCCGAAAAAGACAGAACTCATCCTTTTCACCAACAAAAGGAAGTTACCAGAACTACAGCTACCAAAATTGTTTAACACCGAACTAGCTCTCTCATCACAAGTGAAATATCTGGGCATCACTCTAGACAGTAAACTGAATTGGGGGAGCCATATCGATGATAAAATGCAGAAGGCCTGTATAGCTTTCTACCAATGTAAGCGACTTGTTGGCAAGAAATGGGGTCTTAACCCCAAGATCACACTGTGGCTTTACACATCAGTTATCAGGCCTTCGCTTACCTATGGCGCGGTTGTATGGTGGCCCAGAACACAACTGACCACGATCAAATCTAAACTTCAAAGCCTACAACGTTTAGCAAGCATCGCAGCCACAGGATGTATGAGAACCACTCCATCAGTCGCGCTAGAGTTTCTCCTGAATTTAAGACCGCTTCATCTGGTAATCCAGGAGGAAGCAAAGGCAGCTGCCCTTAGACTCAGAGCGAACGGGCTATGGAAACAAAACACAGTGACTACACATCCAAAAATCCTAGATAGGACCCTGAAAGAAAAACCGCTTTTGGACGCACCCATGGACAGAACACTAAGCCAACATGTCTTCGACAGAAGATACAATATCCAACTCACTGAAGAGCCTAGAGACAGCTCAGGTATAAAGGAAGTTAGGATATACACAGACGGTTCCAAAACCTCACAGGGTACAGGAGCTGGAGTCTTCTCGAATGACCTAAACATTAATATATCAACAACTCTAGACAAACTAAACACAATCTTTCAAGCAGAATGTATCGGCATCACTAGGGCAGCACAGGCGGTTGCAGCCAGAGATGTAAAAAAACAACACATTAAAATCGTCTCGGACAGCGCATCGGTGCTCCAGGCCCTACAAAACAATAACATCAAATCTGTCCTTATTTGGGAGTGCCATAAAGCACTCCAATCTATAGCAAACACAAATAAAACCTATAACCTATGCACTATGGTAACCTTGCAATGGATCAAAGGACACAGCAATTCACTAGGCAACGACGCAGCCGACGAACTAGCCAAGAGGGGCTCAGCGACAACGGTATATGGCCCGGAACCATTACTACCTATACCGCAGGCCCAAATAAGAACTTGACTACGTGCAGAAACCGAAGCAGCACACCAAGCAGAGTGGAGAAATGGTGAAGGTTGCAGGCAAACAAAAGACGCAATTCCGGAAGCTTCGAAAAGGCTTGCCCGTAACCTCATCCGGTTACCAAGAGACAAATTGCGCATAGTTATAAGCACTATAACTGGCCACAGTCTCTTAAACAAACATCTATTCACAATAGGTGTCACAGACAGTCCCCTATGCAGAGGTTGCATGGAGGCAGAAGAAACACCACAGCATGTGCTCATGGAGTGCGTGAGTGTGGTGGAACAACGGGCAAACATTCTCAAATCCCCGGCTACATTCCCAGAGGCCTTTAGCAATCTAGGCAGATTGCTAGCCTTCTGGGAGAGCCTGGGGTGGCTTGAATGAAAAGAAGGGACATACGTACAATGGCCCAATCGTGAGGCTAAGTGCGGAAAACGCCCCAGCCAAACTAACTAACTAACTAACTATCCCGTTCGACGGGGCCGGGACTGGTGCGGGACGGGGCCGGGGCGAAACAAAGTCCGCTAGTTTTCGATATAATTAAGTAATAAGTTCATAATCCGAACAGATTTAAGAAAAACAACAACAATATTATGATACGATATAACTGTATACTGTTTCAGAAAAACATATTTTTTGATACAATGATACAAAAAAATACACATCGATACGCCAATATATACCTCGTGTGTTCATAAGTTTTGAGACAAACTTGGTAGTTAAAAAAATAAATTAAATATTACTGGCTGCTATTTAATTCTTTTTCCAATTTTGAATTTGGAATGTTTACTTTTAATACCTTTGACTTTCAAATTTATTTCTGTCAATATTATCGTGATGGAGGGGACTAAAGGATTGCGTGCGACCGTGATATCGCTTTTTAAGGCGGGAAAAAAACCAATGGAGATTTTCCGTGAGGTGTAAACTTTTGGCGTAAGCCGTAACTTCGTGTATTACACTATCAAACGATACAATGAGACAAGTTCCTTGCAAGATCGCCAAAGGAGTGGTCGGCCACGCTCTGTAAGGACGCCTGCGAACATCAAAATCATCCGAGAGCGACTTCGCCGAAATCCATGTCGCACTCAGAAAAAAATTGCTCTACAGACTAAAATTTCGCGCGTTTCAGTCAACAGAATACTGAAATATGATCTTAAGGTAAAGGCGTATAGCCGTAGAAAAGTTCACTTTTTAAACGATCGGCTTCGTAAATTGCGACGCGAACGTTGTCCATTACTGCTTAGGAGACACGATGCGAGGAAGATACTGTTCACCGATGAGAATTTTTTTTAATGTCGAAGAAAAGTTCAACCGACAAAACAATAAAGTCTATGCCAAAAGTAGCAAGGATGTCCCAGCTTCAGCACGGAATGTCTCGCGTACTCATCATCCGGCAAGTGTGATGGTATGGTGGGGAGTTTGAATGAAGGTGTCACTCCGCTCCATTTCTGTCAACAAGGCGTCAAAGTGAAAGCCAAGAATTATCAAAATGACATCTTAGAGCCTGTTGTGAAACCCCTATCTCATACTTTATTTAACAACAAATTTTGGGTTTTCCAGCAAGACTCAGCACCATCCCATAAAGCAAAAACCACCCAAGCTTGGTTGAGGGAAAATGTGCCGGCTTCATCGCGGCGAACGAATGGCCCTCCTCCAGCCCCGACCTCAACCCGCTGGATTATTCTCTATGGACTGAGTTAGAGCTCAGGGCCTGCCAGAAGTCCCACCCAAACTTGGAGTCACTGAAGCGAGCTCTTGTTCGAGAAGCAAAGCGAATCCCGCTAGAAAAGATTCGTGCCGCCATTGATGATTGGCCAAATCGTCTAAGGGCCTGTATTAAAAACAAGGGTGGACATTTTAAATAAAAGATATATTTTATTGTTGATTATTATCTACTAAGTGTTCACTGTAAATTTTAGAAATATAAGTTAATATTTAAAAAGTTATGCCTCTTTTTTTTCGTCTCAAAACTTATGAACACACGAGGTAGTTTTCAAAATATCGTTTTGGATTCAATGATACGAAATACACATCGATACGCCAATATATAGTTTTCGAAATATCGTTTTAGATTCAATGATACGAAATACACATCGATACGCCAATATATAGTTTTGAAAATACATAGTTTCAATATCTGATATCGAATATCGATATATAGTTTTGATTCGATATCGAAAAAATCAGATATTACACACGCCTACTTAGATAATATAAGAGCTTCGCAAAGTTTAATTCTGACGTCAACATCCAAATAGTTCCGAACCTGATACAACACTTTCAGTCTATAGAAGCAATTCTTTGCAATTTCAAGAACATGGTCATGAAAACGAAGGCTACTGTCCATAAGAACCCCTAAGTTACGAGCCTTAATGACCTGTTCAATATCTGTATTACCAAGTTTAATATTAGGGCTGAAATTATTTATTTTATTTACCTGAGCCTCAGATCCAAGAACCATAAATTTTGATTTAAGCGGATTCAAAAGAAGACAATTTTTATTAGCCCAATTTTCAATAGACTCCAAATCTTGATTAATTTTAGCAACAGCTGTCGGAGTTTCATCAGGTTTTACTTGAAAATATACTTGTAAATCATCAGCATACATATGATAGTTACAATGCTTAATAGATGAAGTTAAATCAGAGCTATACAATATAAATAAAATTGGACCAAGTATAGAACCCTGAGGCACGCCCCGATTCAATGGTGATGACTCCGAAAAGCATTTGAATCCATCCTCACCAATTACCTCTACTCGCTGTGTACGACCACTGAGGTAATCATGGAACCATTTTATAGCCACAAACTTACACTTTAAAATGCGACCCTCTAACCGCTGCGCCACCGAGGCAGTACCAAGGAGTCATAGAAGGAGAGAGGAAGAGGAAGGCCTAGGAGAAGTAATTGTGACCAAGTCAAGGGAAAGTCAGTGTCACGTCGTACCAGGAGGTCAAGAGGAAGGCAGATAAAAGAAAGAAATGGCGATTACTCCACCAACAAGAGCACAGCTCTTAAGTTGAAGAAAGTCACTATACAAACATAATGATATAAATTGCACTTGTAAAATGCAACTATGACAGACGAGGAATCGAACCCCGTGTCTTACGCTATCCGGGCGCATGCCTATACCACTCGGCCACCGACACACTGGCAATCCTATTGAATTTTGCAAGTGCTTTCTTTAACGCGTAGGCTGCGTGACCTCATCAATGTGGTGAAATTGCCCTTACAATAAAATAATAAAAATATTTTTCATCTCTCCTGTTCGGAAAATAGCACTATCCTGTGTAGATAGCCGGGTGGAAAATAGCTTATCCATCCCTAGGGTGGAAAGTAATTTAGTTTTAATTGGCATGGTATAGAGTCAAGGCATGCAGTCAAAGCTTGGATCAAAGATAATTGAGTCACATCATATTATAAAAATAATAAACATTTTTGCTTAGCTATACATTGAAAAACATGTTTATTATGATCGTTGATATAAAAAATATTCAATTGATTCAATCTATAATTAAAATATATATTTACTAATCTGTGATTAAAATATTCGGTTTCCCGCCATAATACCAAGATGACACTTTTTTTTTACATTGTCACTATTGTCAGTGTCATTTTTTCTTTTTGAACTCTATGCCTACTTTTTTAAATAATGACAATTATTATCTGTGGGAAAAAATCGATCGATATTTTTTACAAGGATTTTTTATTATTTCGTATCGTCTGCTTTTTCGTACTGTTTTCATGTATTCGTGTCGTTATTCTTTCTAATCATGTTAGATGTTTGGAGAACTGTAAATGAACTGTCTTTTTATGCAAAAACTTGAGTTTTCCTTTCTCGCTGTACTACATAATACCTGACCATGACATCAACCACTATTGTAAATTTAATGTTTTTCCTCACAGTCGAAATGAAAAATAGTATGTTTAACTCGGGTGAAAGCACCATTTCACTCTCGAATTAATGGCGCTCTCACTTCGTTCGAGCGCCAGAAACATCTCGAGTGAAATGGGTCGCTTTCTCCCCTTGTATAACAATCTACTATTCTTCGGATATTCTTCCACCGCTCCCGCGGCGCCTTGACGGTCTGTATGACGATGTGCGTACCGTCCGCTAGAGGGCAGCGGGTCATGACGTCACACTCACCGCGTCGATCTCGTTGAGCGCCTTCCACCGCTCCTGCGGCGCCTTGACGTCCTTGACGGTCTGTATGGCGATGTGCGTACCGTCCGCTAGAGGGCAGCGGGTCATGACGTCACACTCACCGCGTCGATCTCGTTGAGCGCCTTCCACCGCTCCTGCGGCGCCTTGACGTCCTTGACGGTCTGTATGGCGATGTGCGTACCGTCCGCTAGAGGCCAGCGGGTCATGACGTCACACTCACCGCGTCGATCTCGTTGAGCGCCTTCCACCGCTCCTGCGGCGCCTTGACGTCCTTGACGGTCTGTATGGCGATGTGCGTACCGTCCGCTAGAGGGCAGCGGGTCATGACGTCACACTCACCGCGTCGATCTCGTTGAGCGCCTTCCACCGCTCCTGCGGCGCCTTGACGTCCTTGACGGTCTGTATGGCGCGGCGCATCCAGGACGTCCACACGCGCAGGCCGGGGATCTGCTGCGTGTCGATGTACCCGGCGAGCGCGGCCGCGTACTGCCGGCCCCGCGGGGACAGCTCGCTGTCGCCGCCGATGCGCCCGACCATGTTGTGGAGGCTTTCGCCGTGCTGGAAAGCAGATGTAGAATCATTATCATAGGTCATTAAACAAATGTACAACGGATAGAATATATTTTGCTGTCAAGCTAGATAATAAGGTATAATCATATTTTATTTATATATTGTTATATAGTTGGGTAGCAGCAACATCAGAACTGTCAGAAGGCTAAAGATAAAGTAAACCAGAAAAGGCCTTTGACTAGTCAATAAGAGGCGGCAACCCTCGGTTCTTAAACTTCGATGTGGAAGGCAAGATGGAAACCATCACACATTATCGCTTATATGGAGTTTTGGAAAAAATCGACACCGACTAGAGCCTTAAAATCAAGATAGGTCATGCTTGATGACTACTAGGCAACAGTCGGAATATAATGTCTAACTCATAAGTATCGCGTGACCATCGGTTTGTAAACAGAGTTATTAGCTGTGACCGCTTAAACAATGATAAACGTACTTTTCAATACCAGTGTCAACATACGTCGCGAAATATATGTATTGTGTATTTAAATATAAGTACCCTCTTTTGTGATACTGAATAAACATGTTTTCTTTCTTTCTTTCAAATATCTCGAGAGGAATTTTACAATCTGTTATTAATTGAATAGGTAAATAGAGACACTGTTCCGAAGGTACTGTTGAGTCTTGATGACCTTAAGTCGTTTAGATAACGCGATTTCCGAACAGTGTACATGGTATACTAGATGGCACTGACGTCACGCGTGATGACGTATTCATAAGAGACCAAAAATTTCACGCAAGAGGTTAACTGCACGGTGGCTTGGGTGGTAAGAGCGTTAGCCCGGTTCGCCAGTGGTCGTGGGTTTAAAATTTAAAACGTGCGGAGTTTTTGGTATCTTATTTAATCTTATAAGATTAAAAATAACAGTGTTCGGTGGGAACCCTTACCTGGGCATCTACTCCCTAAGCCCGTAGTTACGGCCGTATTAACGGATGAAGGTGTTTTCTTTGGATATGATTTGCAAGATGTAATGGTGATCTATTATTAGACAAATAATCAACACCCATTTATATTTTTATTTTTTATAGAACGTGCCACATACCTAAGGCAAGTCATTGTAACTGGTCTCTCAAAATACAGGCATAGCCTAGTTTGAGAGCCTCTGGTAATTTGTGAGATTTAAAGGTGCTTGTTCATTCATACTTTAAAGTTATTGATGTAAATGTCTTGTGGTCAAATATATATTTTTTTTATTTTATTTTTTTTATTTGGTCCCAAAATCTTATTATTAGTTTTAGATACTAATCAGATTAGAGTAATGAGTATGATAGCCAAAGAAAACACCTTGTAAATACGGCCGTAACTACGGGCTCGGGTAGTAGACGCCCACGAATACGAATTATGTAGGCTATAATCTATATATACTTATATACTCGTATATAAAAGAAAGTCGTGTTAGTTACTCCACTTATAACTCAAGAACGGCTGAACCGATTTAGCTGAAAATTGTCAGGGAGGTAGTTTAGAGCCAGGAGAAGGACATAGGATACTTTTTATCCCGTTAGACGGGGCCGGGGCCGGGGTGGGATGGGGCCGGGGCAAAACGGTGGGGAGGTAGCTTAGAACCAAGAGAAGGACATAGGACCCATTTTATCCCATTCAACGGGGCCGGGGTTGGGGCGGGACGGGGCCGGGGCGAAACAAAGTTCGCTGGGACCGCTAGTTTATGTAAGATGAATGTAGACTCACCCTTGTGAGGTATATCGTCCGCGGCACGATGTGTATGTTCATTAAGTAGTACACGATCCGGCTCTGGATGTGGCCCTCGTGCTTGTGAACCACTACCTGGAAAGATCACATAAGTCCTTGTATATCTTGAATTTAAGTTAATCTTATAATAACAGTAAAATACAACTCTGTTTAAAACCTTTATCAGAAATAGGACCGCATGCAACTTATATAACTTTTATACTGTCTTCAAAGAAAACTATAAAAAACTATTTAATTAAATACGATATGCCTAAGCAAAGGGGCCCGGGGTTTGGATACTAGAAATACAGGATTGGTTTTACTTTATTTATTGAGCGTCTTCTAATACGTCTTTACGTCTTCACTCCATCTTCAGACACTTACACTCCTCTCATGTCAATCATAACGTCAACTTCCGCGTTCCTCATTGAAATTCAAACGTTATTCTCCTTTTTTGCTCTCTCTCTCTCTCGTCTGTCATCTCTTACGTCTTACGTTCCGTTCCACATCCATATCCTACATAAATAATAATAATTAAGTCATCGCATCGCACCTGAAATAAGGTTAAATATCTGCTAAGCCTCAGATAAATAAATAAAATGTGGAACCCTCATGTTATCGTAAGTACGAAGTTCAATTTAGAATTTAGCGCATTTCTATTTTAATTTATATAGACATAACTTACAATTTATAATTTAACTATTTCTATGACCAAGCTGTTAAATCATGAATAAATGTTAGTAGAAAGTACGTCCTATCAACATTAAGTTGTTACATCTAGCTAGGGTTTGGCCAAATTATCGACGATCGTTGAGTAAAATTGTCTTGATTCGTTTTAACTATTTGTTACATTCAAAGTATTAAAACATCCAATGGAATTGGCCCAATTAACAAACACAGCCTTGTCTTAAATTATATCGTTATAAAACATCACATTACTATCCCACACCATACCAATATTACTGTCTTACAAAACCCATTTAACACGTCATCGCGCCACCCCAACCAAAAACACCAAGGACTCTCCACCTACCTCCATAGAACCGTCGTATTTAGTGTCTGATTATAAAATATAATTATCTATTTTGTGCCTCAATATAAAGCTGGAAACATATTATCGGACGTGGCTGACAGTCGCGACTTAATAGGTATCTAGGCAATGAATGTACACAAAGCTGTTCAAACTATCGGACGTAGGGCTAAGAAGTCACGGCGCGATCTTCTCGAACGGGAGAGCGGTTTTATTTCAAAATACACGAGCCCGCCGGTTTTTGCGGCACCGCAGCCGCGATTTTCGATCGCAAACATGGCGGGCGCAACCCAGCCAGGCTGCGGACCGAACCGCGAACCGAGAACCGCGCGTCGACGCGGTTTTCACCCGCGGGAGCCGCAATCAAACCGCGCCCGCCGCGGACGTAAACCGCGTCGTGAATTTTGTTTTGACTTTTTACATACAACTCTGCATTCTAAGGCTGCGGGCACGGGTGGAAATAGCGCCGTGAGTTCTTAGCGTAACCTTAGACTTTCGGACGTCCGACAGAAATCTGGCGAATCTTGGCGCACTGACTGTGCAAACTTATCCAACAGTCCGATAGTGTGTTTCCAGCTTAACCCTCGTCCCGTAGTTGTTAGCAAACCCCCGCCCCCGCACCGTTGCTAATGAAGAGTAGAAGTGCCCTACATACAGTCTTCATCACCTTCTCTCCAGTGTCGTAGATCTTCATGTAGCTGTACTCGGACTCGAGTCGCTCGTCCAGCGGCTCGTACTTCTCCTTGTAGTGCTCTATCCGCAGTAGGAAGTCGTTCAGCACGTTGTCCGTGTTCTGTATGTTGGTGTAGTCTGGACTGCTCACTTTTACTTCCTGGAAAGGAATAGAATTTGTTAGCTGTTTAATTTGATTGGTTTTGGACCTTAAGTCATATGATGGACTAGTGGCCCCTTGCGACTGCATCCATGTGTGAGGGTGCTTATTCCCTTCTTGTCATGATGTTTGATAGCGAAAAGCATTTCCCGATAAGTAAGCCATCCGACTAAAATATTTTTTTAATTCGGTCCAGAAGTTCCCGAGATTAGCGCGTTCAAACAAACAAACCAACTTATCAGCTTAATAATATTAGTATAGACACAAATTTTACAGTTTAAGTGCATCAAAGGTCGTATAAAAGTACGAATAGGGCCTTCATTCTCCGTAACGTAAGAGTAAAGATATAACTGCGCTCGCGCATCAGATATCGATACTATCGAGACTGACGTACCGCGTTGTATAAGGATGAGCAGAAAGGCCCGTAAGCAAATATTTCATGACTTTTTCTAAGACTAGATGTTTCAATTTAATCCAATATTTTCATCACAAGACAATAAGCATTTTAGATAAGTTATGAGACTGAGCATTATTTATTGAAGATGATGATGTCAACGCAAAGAACAAGAGCTATGTTATAGAAAATAAAAAAGTGTCTGTTTCGCACAACCATTTGTTATTGTTGTATATTATTGATAGAATTTCTAATATTGACGTTTTACTTCTAACAGCAATGACTAATATTTGCATTTATTAACGGTTCTACGCGACAACGTTCTAAATAACATATTTAGCACAATTTGAAGTCACAGTCATTTCCAATACAAACAATGTACATATGACAGTGTGCATCATTTAACAGAGTGTACATTGTACAATCAGCATCAAAAAATAAATGAATAGTTTAAGTAAACATTAAAAGTGTGATTGAATACTTTTTTTTAAACATAATGCGTTTAAAAAAGTCGAAAAGAGAGCCTCCTGTTTTTTAAATTAACAGACTTCAAAGGGAGGTTCTCAGTTTGACCTGTATCTAGATATGTTTGTCCGCGATTATCTCGCGTGTGGCTGAACCGATTTAGATGCGGTACTGATTTTGTTTCTCCAAATTAGAAATCAAATGCTTTATTTTAGTCCTTATAGTGAGATTTTTTAGTTTATTTAGTATTAATTTTAACATCTTTTTGCCGCTTGGTAAAGTTTACATACAGTGGTGGACAGCTAATTAAAGACACTTTGAAAATTGTATATTCATCAAGTCTTGGGTTCCAATAATTTTGTATTATGAATACATAGAAACCAGCAACTGTTGTAAAATAATCATATGGGTTTTACGTATAATTTGAAGTTACTATTTGCCATAACATTGATCTATTTTTCGTAATTTTTGACCTCAAATCTATTAGGAGCAGAATAAGTGTGCCAGTGATGTGGACAACTAATTAAAGACACCTAATGTCAGTTACTGAAAACCAAAAAAATACTGAAAAATAGTCAGTTACTATGAAATTAAAAATAGTCATTTCTCAATTGTTTTACAAAGTTTTTGATGTTTTGTCGTATGTCGTTTAGCTGCATTTTGACCTTTACTTAGTCTTGGCACGGTCCTGGCATTAGTGCTATTAGTTCCTTGCAAGCATGTATTGGAATTTATTGTAATGCTTTCATAAATGCGTCATTAAGATAATTTTAGCGTTGGTAACTACCTACTAACTATTATTTGTCTGATATTACAAAGTTTCTAATGCGATAGATGTCAGGATCTTAGAATAGGACCCCACTGAAAGACCTAGAATAGGATTTCTAGATGAAAAATATTAAGGATCGAAGCATATTTTCATAACAGTGTTTGCGGCAGGAAGATCGTTAATTATTTTAGCAAGAATGATAAGGCCTAGATTATGCGAGGAAAACTTGCACTGAAGAAAATTTTATAAGTTAAGTACCAAATTTATAATATGCCAAATATTTCACGGGTGCGGTTTTCCTAAACACATTCTCAACGTGGACCGAATCAAAGTGGATAATTGAGATGTTTTCGAATGTAAATAAATAATAGATGTAATTACGACGAAAAACGGTATATGAGACGACAATTAAACAAGAATATGTATCATATAACTGTAAGATATAAAGTGAGGAAACATCAAAGTGCGCCGTGGATTTTCTAGACTTATTGCTGGACCTATGAAAAAATGCTACTACATCGATGGAATACCTAAACAATAATATTCAACAACAGCCTATCACACCCTTAGCTGACTAAGCATCTTGTCTAGAAAATCTTGTAGTTTAGACTTACTAACGACTTACTAAACCGACTGCAACGGCCGTCTCAGTTTTCCTAAGAGACAATGTCTATCTTTTAGATATGCTACCATAATAGTCCTAACATCAATAAAATCGAAAAAATTGAGATTCTTGTGTTAGATAATACACTAGCGAGACATGTTACTAATGTTTATTAACTATAGGGCTCTTTTATGAAAGCATTAGAACAAATTCTAATACATTATAACAAGAAACGCATATCACCAATGCCAGGACTAAGTTGAGGTCAAAATACAGCTAAACGACATACGACAAAACATCAAAAACTTTGTAAAACATTTAAGACATGACTATTTTCAATATCATATAAACTAACTTTTTTGTAGTTTCAGTATTTTTTGGTTTCCAGTAACTTACATTAGGTGTCTTTAATTAGTTGTCCACATTACTGGTACACTTATTCTGCTCATAATAGATTTAAGGTCAAAAATTACGAAAAATAGATCAATGTTATGGCAAATAGTAACTTCAAATTATACGTAAAACCCATATGATTATTTTACAACAGTTGCTGGTTTCTATGTATTCATAATACAAAATTATTGGAACCCAAAACTTGATGAACATACAATTTTCAAAGTGTCTTTAATTAGCTGTCCACCACTGTAAGATGGCACAAACAAACGAGTCTAAATAATATTATTCATCAAAACGATCTTTCTATTCGAAGTCGACTGTACACTTCACGACGCGCTCAAGTTCAATGCGTTGACCTTAAACTTGCCACAGTAATGAGCTTCGCCAACTCACAATGGTACTGATATGCGAAACTGAGCGCATCGTACGATGCCAACCTCTCGTTCGACGTCAGTACAATGTATAATACTGTATTATTAATGTGTTACTAGGAGCTTAGGCATTCTTTTGAATATAGCAATTAATTATAGCAATTTACAATACGATCATCTTTTCTCCTCTGCTAGATATTTTGCACGTTGGTGAGAGGTACTAACAATTGGACAATTGCATTAGCTGTGCCGCATGCGTATTGCGGGAGAGCGGGCGGTGCATCCTGCGTTTTCCTGAACTAATACTCAACGCGGTAACGACGGTTCGTGTCGTGGGGTGCCTGCGCCGGCGTCGCGTAAATTTATTATTTTAAACCGCAAAGTAACGCCTGCTTCCGTCAATTAGGTATCTTTTTATCAGACGCTAACCAAAAAGTATACGCTACTAACCCATATCCGACTATCACTTTAACTAATAGCGATTTATTTATAAGTTATGGATAGAATAAACAACTGAAACTAGACATTTAAATAAGGAATGGATGAAAAAACATAGATGGCTTCCCATCCTAAGCTGTATAACTTCGTCTTTTCGTCTTGAAGCAGATGAGTGCAGTGGAATGAATACTTCTAGTCAAGCACTGAGATTCCAGACGCAACGGAAAATTATTGTCACACGTCCCATATGACGACGTTGAGGTTTGACGGAGTAAGGCCGATATTAATAACCCCCTTAAAGAGAAAAAAATCTATCCCGCCTTGCTTTAAACTAAGTGGCGTACTAGCGTATCATCGGACTGAAAAATAGCATTCATCATTCACCGATACACTTTTTTGATTCACTAATGACACACTTGTTACACATAAGAGCGGATTCGCAGTACATCCGATTTTGACGTATCCTTTCGAATGTGAAAATAATTACTGCCGAAAGTAAACAAGCAAATATCAAACATACTGCCCCATTAACCAAGTTACCGACTTAATATCTCACCATAATATTCTGCTCAATGATCCTTGGGTCGTCACATATGGATTCGACGAAGAACAGTTTGAAGCCCATCTTGTGCACAACTATGTCGCGGATCATGCGCCGCCGGTCCAGCGTCGAGTTCGTTGCGTCGAACACCTGCAACAGAAGTGGTTTTTTTTATTAGTGCCGGAATATCGGAAACTCGGATATAATAAGTATGTGAGAGTAAAGGAACAAGAGTGTCCTTGTGTAAAGCGCACACAATTGACAAATGTTAGATTGAGGTCATTCGAGAATGGCCAACGTGGTCAGATACAGCCAGCAGGACGTTTAGATACGGCCAGAAGAAAATCTACATACAGCCAAAAAGAAGTTTACCTACGACCAGAAGGTAGTGTACACACGATTAAAAGGACGTTTACATACGCCCAGAAGGACATTTATATACGACCAGAATGTTGTTTATACACGATTGGAAAGATGTTTACATACGGCCTAAAGGAAGTTTACATACGGCCTAAAGTAAGTTTACATACGACCAAATTGTCGCTTATGCACGGTTGGAAAGATGATTACTTACGGCCAGAAGGACGATTACATAAGACCAGAATGCCGCTCCACACGGTTAGAAAGAAGTTTACATACCAGAAGGTCGTTTATACACGGTTGGAAGGACGTTTACATACGGCCAGAACGATGCTTAGGTATACACGGTTGGAAGGACATTTACATACATCCAGAAGTACGTTCATAATTCATTTATTTGCCATAAATGGGGTTTGATTACAGTTGATCACAAGTTGGTATACAGTGAAATAGATGCTTATAACCTATTTAGCCATAAAATACAGCATGCAAACTCAGCGTTCAGCTACATACCGCGACTTCCCCTCCTTTGACGAGCCACTGACACACGTCGTGGAGCGCGTCAAGCGCGCACTGTTGCCTGATCGCCATAGCTTCCTTGTTGTCGGCGCGGAAGAACTCATGACTCGTGTATGCCGTCGTGGCGTGCCGCCTGTACTCGCCCAGGTTGAACACTGAGGCAGGAAATAGGTTTGATTTAGAAGTCTAGGTAATTTCATTGGAACAGTAAGGGGCGCCGCACGTCTTCGCTACATTAGTGTTAAAAAAAAATCGTGACATATTGTAACGCGCCACATTTAAGGATCCCATACAAAATGCACTAAGGCTTATAAATGTGTTGTCGACTGTAGGTGAAATTTATAAGGCATAGTAAGGCTTCTATTCGCACGTATGCGGTAGAAATAGAAATGGGTTTTACTTCAAATCGCACGCCAAGCGCCGATTGATGGCAAGAAGCTAAAATACAATCAAAAGACCAATATAATATAGCGCCTACAAGTACCTGAGTCTACTCTACTTATAACTGACTTAAAAAGTAGGGTCCTTTCGCCTGTTATTTTTTTATTCGCTGCTATTATCAAAACTAGTGGTGCCCCGCGACTGCGACCGCGCGTTTTGAGTTTGCTCGCTCCCCGAATGACCCATTTACACGAGGCCAGTAGACGTCCAATAAGCCAGGCCAATATTGGCTTCGTGAAAGCCAGGCCAGTGCATTGGACTGGCCCAAGTCAGTGGACGAAGTCAATCCAATGAAATATGAACGGTTTCGAATTTGCTGGCGCCAGTGCTACTGGCCTCGTGTAAATGGGCCATAAAGCCTTCCTCGACAAATAAGCTATAAAATACTTTGTTCAGCAGTGGGATGATGTAGGTTAAAAAAAGTTTTTTAAAATTGGTCCAGTAGTTCCTGAGATAAGCTTGATCAAAGAATCAAACGCTTCAGCTTTATAATATTAGTACATATAGATTTATGGAATCAATTCGATACTATGTTTAGCAATATGTGCATGTCATCATAATAACTCACCCCTTGTGTTAATTCCTATCCAGTTTAGGTACCGTGACAGTTTCTTTGATATGTATGTCTTCCCTCGCGCCGGGAGGCCTACCATGGCAATCACATGGGGTATGTTCACATAGTTCGCTCGTTCACCTGGAACCAACATGGTTTATGATTAAATTATATGGTTATAGGAACATATAAAGTGGTGGACAAATCTCAATTGAGATTAGTGATTAAATTAACTGTGGTACTGGCATCCCTTGAATGGATCATCATGATCATCTAATTTAAGAGCCAAGCTCTTGTCGGTGGAGTTTTTTCCATTATTTACCCTCTTCCGCCATTCTCTTGACCTCTTGAATGGATAACTGACTAAAAATAATTCGACGGTTCCCGGGCTATTTGTATTAAGCGACATTTTGTAAACTTTACACCAGAGCTGTTTAAAGTTTTGATTTTTGAAAAAAAAAACATAACTTCCGCAATTTGTAAAATTTTGAAAAAAAAAGATATTTATTGATTACGTTACATACTCTGCATAATCTGATTAGTTTTTTTTCTGATATTCTTATTATTAACAAAGATACATGTCGTTTAATACAAAGTGATCCTTTTTTTTATTTTTTTTATTCTAGGCCAAATGATTTAACCGCCTAGGATAAGTATTTGTTGTTCCTGGCTATATGACTTATCCGCCTAGGTTTATTAATTCTTGCTCCAGGCTAAATGACTTAACCGCCTAGTACTGAAAATAATAGCTCCAGGCTAAATGCATGAAATTGAAGAGTTGTTAATTTCATACCTGACCTAATGATTTAAATGTCATATACCATACATTTTCGTGGTGTATAGCCTATTTTGTTTAAGCGCTGATTTCATTTTTACTCATTTGTTCCTAATCGTGCCTGAGTAATTAAGTTTTCTGAAATAAGCAGATAATATTTATAAGGTAAAGCTCATTGTATGAAGCGACTTTACTATGTATTTGTAGGGTTAAGCTAATTGTATTATGCGACAATCTTATGTATTCATAGAGTAAAGCTAAATGTATGAAGCGACATTTCAAAATATTTATAAGGTGAGGCTAATTGGTTTAACATACATTGTCTGTAAATTGTTGATCCAGGGAAGAGGGTTTAAATAACTCTCTGGTATTTCATAGTGAGCTTAAGTACACAGTTCCTAAATTTGTCAAAATTGTGTGTCGGTACATACATCGCAGTGCAAAATAGGCCCCGAAAATGCGATTGTATTGAGCGACAAAAAAGTGCCCAGATCGTCACCAAACCCAGCTCAAACGACGCGGAAAAATTCGCTGATTCCAAATATGTATAAGTCAATTTCGCCCAAAATGTCGCTTCATACAAATAGCCCGGGAACCGTCGAATTAATGAATTATGAACATAAAAAGAAGTAATACCTACTTCAGATTATGGATAATTGTTGTTTACTATTGGCATTTTGCTGTGGCAGTATGATGAAGAGGCTTCTCACATTTTTTTTATTAATAGCAAGGTAGGGAAGTTTGTTCTATCTATTACAGGTTAGTAAAAATCTACATTTGTACATAGTGTCCTAGGTAAAAGAAAATATTTCTGACATCATGTATACATATATAGATAAAGTGGATTTAATTTGCATGCTAGTCTAATATTAAGATTTATGCATGTGATGCGGCAGTGTTGGAAATATTTCATGAGAAACTAATTAATCCAATATCATGTTTACTTGAACTTTGCCTCACAAACTCTGCACATCGCGATACCAAACACAAACATTGTTATCTATATTATTAGTGTGTGTATGATTTTGATAGATATTGAGTTCTCACTATGTGTAAAATAAAAAAGTTTTCCTAAGGTTATTTACCTCTAGTAAACCAGGTTAAAAACACATCTTTATTTTACCTCATAAGTCTTTACTTATCATTTTATCATAATAGCTTCTGATGAAAGTATCAAATTGGAAAATACAAGACTTAATTTTGTAAAACATTGACTGGTGGTTATGTTATAAAATAATTATTAAAGAAGTTGAGACAACAATACAATGTTATTAAAAGTTTTATTAAATTTAATCCAACCTTTCAGCTTATTTAGGTTTGGAAAACCACATACGTTACATTGAGGATTAATGATTTAATACCATCTGATTAAGTAAATACAAGCAAGTTCCTTGATTTCAATAATCTGCTGGGATAAAACATGACAAGAGCATTGTACTAGAAATCTCAAGAACTGAATTCTTGGTGGAACTGATAAGGGACTATTATAAAAACAGTACCACAAGACTTTATCATCATTAAACACGGTTCTTACTATCTGAACATGTCGAGTGATACTTGAGAAATTAAGTAAGTTTCTAGACATAAAATGTAAACCTGTCGCATTCCAAATCATGTTTTTAACATAGAGCGGAACTGTGACATTAAAGACTATGACCTCGTGACTAAATTCGTTGCGAATTTCTCATTGAAATGTGAGATTTTTTATACAAACATGAAAGTACTAACCATCACCGAAAAACTGCTTATTCAAATATTTCCAGCCCTCTGCGCGGTTGTCGTCTGGATCCATTATGGAAACTTTTACCTTTCGTCACTTGTAGATAAGAAAATTGAGTTAATTTAATTGAAATTATTAATTTTATGCACAAACTCGTCGATCGCGATCAGGAGCAGCACGTAAACTGTCAATGTCAAAGTGACGTCACCCTGGGACGTGACATTTCGCATAGATTAGTAAGCATAGACAATTTATTTCACGCAGTTAATTAAGCGGGAAAACTTTCAGAATTTAAATAAAGTTTTGCAAGTTGACGCCGAGCAAAGCAACTATGAATACTTCAGATTTCGCCTTTGCGATATAGGTATGAACTTACTACTTGTCGATTGTAAAGTCATTTAAAAATCAAATATAAGTTTTTTGAGCTTATCTTTTCGCTTTTATTCTAAGAATGTTTATAACAGTTTTTATCCTGCTTGTTGACGTTGTAAGTTGTATAACAAGGGGTGGTGGGTGTATCATTTGATTACATCACACTACTACATACTTAACTTGCTACTAAATGGAGATAAGCATTCAAATCACCAGATTTAATTGACGATTGTTTATCGACACATGAACACGTCACGAAACGTGAATGAAAGTACATACACCAAGTGGTGGGTGGGCCGAGTTATTTTTGGCGGCGCAAAACTTGGCCATCGCGAGGTCTACGTCACAGCCAACACCCTTGACATTGCAGGCCGACTAAGTAGCGAGCGGTGTGATGAACGCTGATAAACTGCAGTTGTTGCATACAGCTGTCTGAGATGCTAGTTCATCAGAGGGCCACGAGTTGTGTTAAATCATCATCTTCCACAGTTATGGGAAGGTATTGTTAATACCACATACAATACCCATTGTATTGACCAAATAGTATACCAAGTAAACCTACATCTACGTATGTTTATAGGGTTGATGACTCGTTCCTATTTCAGGGAGAGGGTTCCTTTATTTATATTAAGATATAAGTAGTTACGTTTGCTAAATTGAAATCACCGACTGCTTTTTAATCGGAATCGTTATCTGTGAAATGTCTAGACGCCAAGCCGGTTTATGTGCCTTAAATTCATGTGATTCATTGTATGTACCCTTCGGAATTTCGGGCACCTACGCCAGCAGCTTCAAAACTGTCTGTCATTTTATTTGTCCTAAAATCCTCATTACAACTAGTTAATACGACTGCGGCCTGTACTACTAAAACACAAAATACATGATTGGTTCAGATTGGTTACAGTTGTAGAACAGAACAGATAAAAAAACTCATTTAGGGATGTGAGTTGGAAGCGTACATTACATTAATACTTACCTACCCAATTTTAAAGTTTTAAAAATAAAACAACGATGGTATCATTAAAAAATATCTTGTAAAAATGTAGCATGGACACTGTGATATAAAAGCACAAAATCATATGTAGGTAGTAGGTACTCACTGTAAGTAATTACTTGCCCGGACAAACGCTCACGCGCGATGGAAGGATAAGTACCTCTATTGATATATAATTAATTGCGTGCTTTGTTGAGTCCAATCTAATCATTTTACTGAGACAGGTTTTATAAGGTTATTCCATCGCTATCATTTAGTTTAGAGGTAAATTGATGGATATCTATAGCACATTAGGTCTGCAGGTGATTACACACATGATGTAACTTACACTTCTGTATGATGTTTCTTACACAACTTCTCATCACCTATTTATCCATCCCATCCCAATCTTTCATAGGTATCTTATTTCAGACACGACCGCCAAACCAAATATGAAAATGAATATGATGTCTGTGTGTGCAGCATTTCATTATATATTTTTATTGCAAGTAGGAAGCTGCTGGTATGGTTTACTTAAATAAACATCATCTAAGTAATAAGTGCACAGAACGTAACTTTCCAAGATACGTCAACGTAATAACTGCTATGAAATTACATTTCCGCGAGAGTCTGCGGCGGGTCATTGAGGAAATTGCATCCTACGCCGCCCACGCCCACTCTACTTCTTGTGCGATGTAGATAGGACCTTCCTTGGATCTAACTAACTATACTCGAGTTGCAAATTTGGTTCAGAAGCTTACGCGAATACGTTTACTCATTGATTTAACCCAGATAGTACGGAAAAATTATGCCTCAAAACATAAGGTTCTATGTACAAAATAAGAATAAAACTTGTTAATTAAAAATAGTTATTACTTATCTAAATATAATTTTAAAAGTTAAATTAAATTAAAAATAGGTTAATGTGAGTTTAAGGTACACAGAGAAGTATATTTTTTTTATTAATTTGGATTTGAAATAAATGTAAAGTGACAAATAGTAAGCTACTTCATAGAACTACATGTCTTTTCTAACAACTTATGTGTTTTATATTTTATATTTATTATGTTATCTAGGTTAAAACACCCTACGGTATTATTTCACGCACATTTAATTCAATTAATTAAGGCTCTACTTGAGTCTCTCTATTCTATAGTATACTTGATTTAGTTTGTATACCTTTAACAATTGATTATATATCTAGGTATATTTCTACACGTAAATATCAGAAACAAATACTTTAACTTATACAGTTTACGGCTAAAACAATTGTCTTTAAGTCTTTAATACAGACTCAAGGGAATCCTGAAATTACCACTACACGGAAAACCCAGAGATTAAATATTGATATTTCACACTCGATCATTCGTTTGGGTCTCTTGCAATTTGATTGATGAATTTTGATTGTGTCTTATCCAACTTAAGTCTGCAGACAAGAACATGATGTGTCTTTCTAAGGCTAAATATTTAATAGGGTTAATTTTCGCGCAAATATCCGTAAATTGTGTTTTAATAAAAAATACACATGTGTAGCTATTGTGTGCAAGTTTACTTACTGACTTTCCTTCTGTTAAATAATTCATTCCAGATGTCTTATGTCTGGTCTTTAGTGTAAATTATGTCTGTTTTCATGTGTCATACTTGACTATACGCCATAAATACATAAATAAAAATGATGGGTAGTACTGCGTTAAGAGAGTTTGAATGAGATATTGTTCAGGGGAATCCTGAACGTAAATTGTACAATAGATCAGTAATCTTCATAATTGAAATACTTAGTTTAAGAGTAGTATAGTCGATAGGCACATTTTAAAATTATCTTCAATGAGGATTATTTAATTTTATACATCAAATATTTAAATAAGCTCATCTTTAAATAAGCTTTTGTTAAAATAATTAATTGTTCTATGATTGTAATTAAGTTTTTAACTCTATCAAACTATATCACACAATACCAGTCACGGTATTCGGTATTACTTATAAACTGGTTAAGTGAACTAATCATGACCTTGTGACGTAGTCAGCATCGCAGAAGCCGGTTATCAGTTGCATGCAGTCTGATCGAATTTGCTATGTGAAGTCATTCTGTAGCGGTCAGGCTCAGGCAGGCAGGGCTGTCCCTTCCATGACAAAATCACATTATAATTTTGTAAAAATAAAAGTTTCCCCTGGATGCGATTATTATGATGATGACCATGGTTATTACAAGAGCTTCACGATTCAGTTTAAGAAATAGTTCGAACAGTTGCTACAAACAAAACAGTTGTTATTTGCGAATCCCATGAATATATAACACATAACATCACGTCACTAATCCCAATATAAGATGATGACGTGATAGATAAAAAAAAATAAGGAAATTAAACTAACAAATTTTTTAATGCCAATAATAAAGCTGGCTGGCTCGTTTCTCGCTCAAAGGATTAAGAATTGTTATCCAACGCGGTTACGCAGCCATCATCGCAGAGTCGAGCTCTTTAATTGCCTCATGTTCGGACACGGTTTTATTTTTGATCAGGTTTTAAGTAAGTAGATATTTTAGTTTTTGCATGTTTTTAGGGTTCCGTACCTCAAAAGGAAAAAACGGAACCCTTATAGGATCACTTTGTTGTCCGTCTGTCCGTCCGTCCGTCTCTCAAGACCCTTTTTCTCAGGAACGCGTGGAGGTATGAAGCTGAAATTTATATCAATTACTCAGGTCTACTGTCCCTTGAAGCTGTAAAAAAAATCTCAAACTTCTAAGCCAACGCAATCAAAAGATACAGCCGTTTATGCCGCAAATTTTCGACACTTGCAAGGGAATCAAAACCTACAGGGTGCTTCCCGTGAACTCAGAATCTTGAAATTTGGTACGAAGCAACGTCTTATAGCATAGATAAAGGAAAAATTACGAAAACCATAAATTTTTAGTTACATCACATAATATATATTTTTTAAATAATTTTAAACTTACTACCCATTTCCTCATAAACGCGTAGAGGTATTAAATTGAAATTCATACCAAATTTTCAGGTCTATAATACCTTTAAGCTGTAACAAAATCAAACTTCTATGTCAACGCAATCAAAAGAAACAGCAATTTAAGCTGCATATTTTGAAACTCGCAAGTACTCGCAAGGGAATCAAAACCTAAAGGGTACTTCCAGTCGACCTAGAATCTTGAAATTTGGCATGAAGCAACGTTTTATAGCACACATAAAGGAAAAATTCCGAAAACCTTAAATTTTTAGTTACATTACAAAATATTTATTTTTTAATAAATATAAACTTATTACTTTTTTCCTCATGAACGCGTAGAGCTATCAAGTTGAAATTCATATCAAATACCAAAAAATACCATAGTTATGACTCGATTGTCGTAATGAACGAACTTTGTAAACCTTGCAGGTTTGTACGGAACCCTCGGTGCGCGAGTCCGACTCGCACTTGGCCGGTTTTTTTTTACTACCTCACTACATATAACATAAATTTAAGATATGTTGCAACATCAACAGCTAGAGTAGAGTAGAGACTTACTCTCTTCGCGACAGGTTTTAATATTATAGTTGCCGAGTTACGGTTAGCTTATCATCAATTTGGTTAGCCAGATAGCACAGTCATCCTTATTAGCAACAAGCGACAAACTAGTTGCGCCTAAGCAGCAGTGACTTTGGTGAGGCAAAACTGGTTTGAACTATGTCACCAAATTGCACCGACACGCAGCGGGAAGATGGGAAGATGTGTGCGGGGTGAAAATAAATATGCGCCAGACAACACAATTGTCTTGGTTTCGAAGTAAGCAATTTTCTTCCTGTGTTACGAATACCAGACCGATTATGGGAGACACCCCGTCTCCCATACTTAAAAATACTTAAACAAACATCCATGACTCAGGTACGGATGTTCGCACTCATCACTTAAACATTTACCCTTTAAGGGATTCAAACCCGTGACCGAGGACATTGGATTTTTCAAAGAGCTATCAATAACCCAAAAAATTAACTGATTGACAACAATAACTCTCTGCATGACCTAAAGGTTTGACTGGCAGAGAATGCATTTAGCATTAAGTCCACCTTTGTACACCATGATTTGTGAGTAAAGACTTTAAATAATGAAGTACCAACTTATTTTTAACTATATTCGTGATGTAATCTCGTGAATCCACCGAAATAAAACCGCGCTATTTGCTCAGAAGGGATATAAAACGGTAAAATGGCAAGTGCCCTACAGATAAACTCGTAAATTGATGATTAGTGATATCTGTCATGTGGTCGGTGGCTGATGATAAGTGTGATTGGATTAACCTGTTTCCGTGATATTTAAAGTGAAGTGAACATAATTATTTATATCCAGCTGTTTCCAGAAAGGATTAATGAAATTGTTGTAGGTAGGTACATGATCTTCATTTGGTGTCCGTCTGCTGTCTACGATACGCGTGTATTCTATTTTGTGATATTGATTGTTGCCTATTTAAGTTTCTTTACGTAAGAAGAAGTGTTATTTTTTCAGCTTTCTCAATATTAATAATATAAATCATTTAACTCCTAAGCTCTCTATAAAAAATCCTAATCTTAAAGATTAGTAGTACCGTCTAACTAGTGGTCTAACTAATCCAATCTAATCGTTCATACCTCTTAGCAATCACTGCGGGAGTAGATAGTGGTAGATATAGCGCAGTGATCGTTGTGTCTTACTTTTTTTATCAAAATGCACAAAGAAGATATCGAACATCGTAGAACCTTGAAAAGATTTAAAGAGAATGCAGAAAGAAGCAATATAAGTATGCGTCAATTACAATTTGTTTGCGGTTATCTCGGCCGTCTGCGCGCGCACGCGGTCTTCTCGTGTTTGCGGCATTATCAGCCGGCAACGCGCCGGCGTATTATTTAAATCGGTTTAAAAATACACGTAACGGTTTGGCCAGCTCATTACGTAAAAAGAATTGACTGGGCTCAGTGGTCAATATAAAAAATAACTATGTAAATCCGTATTATACGAAGTGACACACGCCCAATTCGTGAGCTGAAGCTTGCAAAAAAAAAAAGGAATTTTATCTTTATTGCATAAACATACGTTTTTCGCATCCGTTCTGTGTAAGTACATACTAGTTTCTTACTTATCTTAAAAAGAAAACAATGTACTTACTTTTCATGTCATTTACCTGTTTTGTGCGTAAAGTTCGCAAGACAAGGTCGAGAAATTTTATTTTTATCGTGTAAATGTACGAAAAGTACCTATCGATGTCTTTTATTTTAAAAATTGTCTTTAAATTATGTAATTATGTAGTAAATAGGGAAATGGGAATGATTGACGTCGCATCACGCTAAGCAACGCTGTGATTGTATAGAAGTAGAGCTATAAGAAATATTCTATCTGCTATCATTTTAAATTGAAAAACATGTAAGTATCAACATCGGATCATTTGTGTATGTCACAGACAGTCACAGATAGATACACAGACTAGCTTACACCTGAGAATATTAAGTACACCCTCTTTATGTCGGAGGTAAAAAAGACGTTGCAGAAGAATAATTTTGGGTAGCGATCGAAAATAATTCTGACTAATAAGGATCAAGGAATGAAAGGAGTGAGCGTATTCAGAAACAAGAAATGTAACTTTTTAGTAAACGGTTGGCAGAATTGCACTAAACAAAAACCTTGACTTCGAATCCTAGAGCCATTGAACTACTTTATAGCGTGAAATTTTGTGTTCGTCATCAACTCGGTACGAATTCATAAATCGAAATTCGAATTTCAAAGAAAACGTCACAATCTTGTCGTTGTATTTGCAACACATTTTATGCTTGGCGTAGCTTCTCTATACGTAGTAGTAACAACTCACTGCCTAGATTCCTTTACTAGAATATGGCACGGTGAGAACGCGAAAGCGACATCGTGATCGCTTCTAAGTTCTAGGTCAAGGTCGGATCGCTTAGCGATTTTGTGTGCGGCTTCCTCCCGGTTTTACTACGTCTAGACTTACCATTTACCATTACCCTCAACATTTAGTAAATTATGTATATACGTAACCGTTATCGTTAGGGCTAATCTCCACCTATTAAAGATTAATCTTTGGTTTTATACGTTTATCCTGGGACATTCTCGTATAATCGTATGCTTAGGCCGCTCTAGGACTATAATAATGTAGCCTTTCAGATACTTTTCTGAGAGAAAGTCCTTATGATATTTGAAGACATTTTTAGAAAAAACTTAGTAGGTCATGATGAACGAACTGGTGAGATTTTGCATATAAGTAATGGCAGTCGACCTTTCTCCCTGCAAGTTATCAAACTTAGTTGTTACAAAACTGAGTTGGCTTACATACATATCTACATATTTTTTTATAAAAGGAAACGATTGGAGTATAAAAAGTTACTACTAAAGTTTCTAAAGGTAACAGCATTTTAATGGGTTAAGGTAATCTGGCGCTACTAATAATCAATTTGTTTTCTTAATTTTTTTTTCTCAATTTGAAAAAAAATATGATTTTAACTCACCCTTTAAAAGTAAAATCAAATCTTAAAGCTATGATAATTACCTACGCCTAGCGTATTATGTAAAGGAGTATTTTCAATATAGAAGGGTATCTGCCTATTAGGTTTATAAATGGGTTTCCCATTGAATTAAAGAATATTTGCATAATCGATTTGTCTGTGAAGCAGCTAAGACGCAAATTGGATTAGACCGAGTCTCATATGGCGACTGTTTGAACCTAGGCGATGGAATTGAAAGACTACAAGCACTATTTTATTTAAAAGGTCACCGATTTGACAGAAATGTTTATAAATGTAGTACTTATTATGAAGAGATTGGGAACAAACATTTAACTTAGAATTTAAAGTTCATATAAGACGGTATGAAGAATCCGATAAGGAAATAAAACTTAGGAAAAATACAAGTATCTATCTATGCCTAGTTACTACTAATTTTTCACGAGTGTGAACATCATTATGTGGGAGGGATTTCTCACAATATTAATCGCTTCGAAGAATACTTAAATAAAATCAGTTATTCAATAACTAGAGCTACAAATTATTCGGAGAAATACGATTTGGTATAGGCACTTAATTAATTTTTTCCGTTTATTAACAAATAAAAAATCTTATAAAACAAGTAGGTATGAACTTAACTTAGTATAAAACCACTAAGGTTTGTAATTTCACTAAGTTGTAAGCTTACGTCGATCAACATATTAAACAAATAATTAAAGTAAATTGCAGGCTAACTTTTTAGACGATTAACAATAATGACTCAATTTACCTTTTTTAAAAACACACATCTTTAAACGACAAAAAAAAGAGTTTGACAAATACGTGTTTTTGTTTTTACATTTTAATTACTGAACAATATTCACTCCGAAATAAAAACTAAATACTTAAAGCGATAAATGAGCAAGTAACTCTACTTGCGTACCTATCTCTTAAATAATTTATTTAGCTTTGCAATATAATTTAGCAAGATGCCTGCACCAACGGCAATATTTTACTATTCCGAGCTTTACGCTTATTCCCGCTAAATTACTTTGAAACGCGCAGGATAATCAAATAATAATGTATTTTTTTAAACAAATAATTTTTTTTTGGTACCTATTCACAGAAACACTACGATGTGTCGTACAATGAGGATTGTAAATGATAGAATTCATTGTAACGACTCTACATTACAGAACACAAGAGATAATTATTTTCCATAAAAGTTGTTTAATGACTGCTTACTTACAGCTATTATCATTTCGACCCACATAGGTATTGAATCAGCAACATTATGAGCGTGAAGCACTACTATTCAAAATGTTTTATTCGAACAAAGAGCCTTATTATCAGGCGTGACTCAGTGCATGATGTCAATAAAATGCATAGGAGATGTTTTAGGTACCTACATATTTTTAACGGAAATACAAGACCAGAAAAACTATAATTTTCAACTTTACGAGCTGTAAACAGTAACCGACCTTTTCTTACAATAGGCTCTATAATTCTACATAGACTATGACTGTGTCTGGAGTTTTTAGTCGCTCAATCCTTTTGGTGTCACTCACCAACTTATCAAGGGCGGTTAGGTTTTGTGAAAACCGGCCAAGTGCGAGTCGGATCCGCGCACTGAGGGTTCCGTGCCACCCTTAACTGAATTCAGGGTTCACTTACCTCCACCTAGCGAAAATATTAAAATATGTTTTGACACCAAAATTACTTTGTTTGTATGAAAAACAAAGTAAAAAACTACCAGTTGAATCTCGTTAATGTATTTTTTTTCACTTCCTCAGTTCAAAAGTTAGAGGGGGACGTAATTCAGAATAAAGTGGCTGTGACATACGGATTACCAGACAGACAGACTTGACGAAACTATATGGGTGGGCAAAAAACGGTTTTGCCATTTGGCTACAGAACCCTAAAAAGATGTGTTGTACGTGAGGGATAGTGAGTGTGGCAGGTACACAAAAATAAATCTATCTATTCTGTGGTCGGAACACACGATTTCAGGAAAGCATACAAAATTATAAGCTAGCTTTCAAACAAGAGTTCGTACAAGTAGATCCCGTGGAATTTTTCCTATCTTTAAATACACCTACACTATTCACTATGTGCTACTGAAGAACAAGTACTTAATTAATGATTTTATACCTACAGTGTACATGCATCTCACAAATAAAGATAAAGTATTGACGCAAACGTTACATATCAGTTGAATGTAGGTATAACAAAGATAACGTGAGAGTATAACCCGAAACATTATCTCTGGGATATCTATAGTTAAGTGTGTTGATGACTGATGAACTTTATTAGTGCATGCATATAAGCATGATTAAAACCTTTTCGTTCGAACGGAAGAAAGATATTAATTTCTCTATAGATAAAATCTCAAGCGTTAATTGTTGTGGTCGAAGGAATGAGGGTGCTACAGATATGTCTGTTTAAATTAAAAATTAACTTATAATTTGTTTTCAAGCAAGACTAAGGTATGTCTGGGAGGGAATGCTTTTAGCATTACGTCCATCCTTTGTACACTGTTATTTGTGCAATAAAGTAAAAAAAATAATCCCAGAAGATATTGATAAAATGTGAACATTGATGTCTGTCTGTAAAGTACTAAATGAGATTATAGTTGTTTTTTGTTTTTATAGTGTTTAGTCACTATGGTATTAGGCATACGCCCGGATAGCGTAAGACGTGGAGTTCGATTCTGTCAGAGTCACGGTAGCTTTTTACAAGTGCAATTGATACTATTAAATGAGATTATTTAATCCCAGAAGATATTAGGATAAAAAAATTGTGCACATGGATGTCTGTAAAATGCTAAATGCGATGAGAAAATCTAATATTATCCTTCCAAGTAGCTAGATCAGTGAAAACTTGACCAGACATCGAGGATCAAATTCATTCAAATTACCGGAACAGAAAAAGTAAATGAAATACAAAACACTGTAGATACCACTTATCTATTCAGTGGTAGATACCACTATGCAGCTTGCAAATCGATAAACAACACTATAGTATAGTCCACAAGCCTGTTTGCGCCTCGATATACATCTTCCGATCGATATGATCATTACTATACAACAATTAACTGCTCATGCGCACGACGACGGCCATTTATGCCCACGTGCGGCCGTTTGACCCGCGACTTGGTGTCAATTCGTTTAAATATTCGCAAAAGTACGTACTTGAGTGTTTGGTAGCAGACAAACAAAGTACCTAATGAAATTACTAATTACAACCGCTGAAAAATTAGCGACTTGCCACTTAGAAACGTAACAATATGTAGGTACAACTAGGTCCCTACAAATTACGTACAGATTAAAAAAAAAACTGTTACATTCTAAAGTTATGTGTGTGCGTGTGCGTAACGCGGAAAAAAGGTAACCATATTTTTTATTGTTTTTTTAAGCTACTAATTAATGTATTTAATATCAACCTTTTCATTTGCATGCTTTTGTACTCGTATATGGCTAAATATGAGCAGTTTCTCTTCATTTACCATCAATGTTAACTTTTTTTACCTTATTAAGAGCAAATAAAGAAAATAAACGAGTTAGATCTTGAGTATCAGAAATATAAGAGGTAGCTTTGACTATAGTAAACAGAGTACCAATGTACCATGATAATAAAATGGGTGCAGGATTATAGGTTATAATTTTGAGCAGCAGGATATAGTTCAAAATCAAAGCAAATATTATACGATCTAAAATGCACCTTAAAGCTACCCCTCATAATAATCCAACCCCTCTGTCCTCTTTCTGCTAATCTCAGATAATGAATCGTATTTCGAAGTTATTTGGATTTTTCGTGTCGTGTCTAGCCACTGTCGCTCAATCGAAGCGAAATGAAATCTTTAATTGATGTGAACGTGTAGGCGTACGCGACGCGTTGTAGTCTTTTCTACTACGCTACGAGATTATATGTAGAGTTTTTAATTAAACGCTACTTTTATTGTAAGTAGATATGGTAGATGTTTTGATAAAAGGTAGATAGGAGGATCCCCTTATAATTACGGGACACTAAAAATGCTATTTGCTTTAGTAACATAGATAGACTATTAAAATACACGCGAATCTGTGTGTAGACGCAAAGGCGCTTTGTTTAGCAATCTGGTTAATGTTAAGGAATACCTGTAGATAAGCAATTTATCATACAACAAAATGTGTAAATAGCCATAAATAGGAATGCGTTTATCATGCATATTAACGATCACGATAGATTTTCCGAATAACTAACACGTTATCACATCGTAAGATGCCTCTCGACCTAATATCGAATGCGTCGAGTATGCATCCAACGCCGCTTTTCTACGCGGGAACCCTCGGCCAGCTGTCACGGAGCGCGGCGCGTATTTATAGTGCCGTCTATTATTACCTCGGATCGGGAACGGCTTGGTCATTATCGTTTCCGTGGTCGGCGGCAGCAACCGCTGCGTCTCCGGCGACATAACACTGGTGCACATATTTAACTCATGTTTTTTGTTATCACTGTTGTTTAGCACGCCACCGCGCAGCCGCAGCGACGGCGAACCGTTTTGGACATCCATCTGCGCGCGTTACCGGTACATGACTGGATTAAAATTGATGAGCCGAGAGCGCGGGGCCCGGTGGATATCAGCTGATTGTGAACGCGTGGAATGAAACGTAGTGCGCAGTTGCCGGGTTCGTGAACGCGATGCGCGTGCGTCGTGGCCCGCGTCGAGATTCCGACTGCGGTGGGCAGAGTGCCATGTGATGATGTGTGAGACGGATGTAAACATGGTAGGAGCTGTGGTAGACAGTTTACAGCGAATGTGCTCACGCTTTCAATACGACATTGAAAGTCAATCAATCAAAGTGCAGCAGTTTCAGGAATCTTAATGATGGGATTGTCGTGAATTCGCTGTGGTTTACAGCGATTTGATTTTTGTGAGGGTAGTTTAAAACAGAGTCATGTTTGATTCTTTTAACCCTTTAATCAGTAGAAGAATCAACATTTTCATTGGTATTTTTTATTAATCCAAATCAAAGTCGGTTTTTAAGTTTTAATTATGATGGTGGCAATATGTAACTCAATTTCTTGCTCTACCATCCTAGTTAAGTACCTACTGTAATGGATTAAAACTTATTTAGTTAGTTTAGTAACAAATGCACAACACTGGATATTGAATTGACATACTGACTTAGATATTCATTATTTAAAACCTAAATTACTAGACACGTACCTAAATTACTATTCAAGGCCTCAGTAATGTACTGTTTATTTACACGACTTAGTAAGTACAAGTATGTTAATAATACAAATACTTATTCCTTGATTCGTATCTTTCTATTAAATCGATACAATAGCTCACTAAAGTATAATATCTGTCTACCTACACTGACAGTGTAACAAAGGAATACTTAATAGTTATTCCCCGAAGATGGCTAAACAATAGTCAGGGGAATGCGCTTATTACTTCCATGACTTAATTTGATAAGGTTGGTGGTACTTCCAGTAAAGTCAGTATAAATAAATACGCCTTACCAACTCTAATACTTAAACCAATCAGTTACTTGCTTTCTTAAAAAACCGGTTAAGTGCGTGTCGGACCCGCGCACTGAGGGTTCCGTGCCACCCTAAACTGAATTCAGGGTCCACTTACTTTCACATAACGAAAACATCACAATATATTGCGACAGCAAAAATAACTTTGTTTTTCATAGTGTTTGTATGAAAGACAAAGTTATATTTGCGGTTGATAAAAATGTGCAATATCTCAAAAACTACTGCTTCCATCTCCTTCAAACCAATTTTCGTTGCAAGTTTTTGTTGAGATCTACATCATATATTTTTTTCAAAATTTTCACTTTCTTAGTTCAAAAGTTAGATGGGGGGGACGCCCATTTTACCACTTTGGAAGCGTCTATATCTTAAACCTTACACTTTTAGAAAAAATGGTTTTAGAAACCTCAACATCATTTTGAAAGACCTATCCATAGACACCCCACACGCCTAGGTTTGAGTAAAAAAAATTTTTTAGGTTTAAGTTTCATGTATGGGAGCCCCCCCTTAAATATTATTTTTTCTTACTTTTTGTATCTAAATCGGAAAGCGATGAACAAAATACACCTACCTGACAAGTTTCAGCTATGTGATGCTTATAGTTTCAGAATAAAGTGGCTGTGACATACGGACGGACAGACAGACAGACAGACAGACAGACAGACTTGACGAAACTATAAGGGTTCCGTTTTTTGCCATTCGGCTACGGAACCCTAAAAATATTTTCAAACAATGAGGGCCTGAAAATAGCTGATGGTTAACATATTTTATGACCTACCCATCAACGCTTACTCTACGTAACGCACGCTCTATCTTTTAAACGCTTAAATATTTATTATAAGTATCTCGTAGGTAGAGTTAGTTAGATTTTTCAGCTCATTTATTTATTAGTTGAATAAATAACGTTAGACGTCTATCACAAACTTTAAAGTTTTCAATTTTGACACAAAAATGTAGAAAGAATTTCAAGCTCGACTTTGACATTTCTACCAAAAATAGCATTCTATTGGTATTTATTACACCTACCTACCTAATTTACCTCGACTGAGGTATACGGGTATAAATATTAGTATATTAGAATGTTTAAGGCCTGTCAAATAGAGCTCAATATATGATCGTAAACGATTACATACCTTTGTGATTAAATCCCATACTTAAAAGATTAGAAGATTCATATTATTTTTTATGGCTTAAGCATGGCGTCACTTGAGAAACAATTGCTTGTAAACGTTGTTTTGCTTCTTATTAAAAATTAGTTACTAATTAAAATATACTTAAATCGTCAAGGTCAACCAACAACTAAATATTAAAAACAGTAAGGTGTCTTTTGTTTTTAATAACCAAGTCTTTCTTTTATAACTATTTCAGGTCAAAAGGTCGTAGTTTTGTATTACTGCTAACCTTAATCATGAATTTTATTATTGCACAGGAATACAATTCGGTTGCGTGGTGATAGGCACGTATCGACCAAACTTTAGAAAACATACCTCAAGCAAGACGTTTAGCTCGTTGCGAAATCGCGGGGTCTACGTGAGTACTCCTTCCTTCCAGTCGAATCTGCAAGGAACAGGATATTTCTTAGTTCTGTGAAAATTGCGTCAGCACTGTGAGTTTAATTTGAATTAGGTTGTGAAATCTGTGAAGTGTTGAGTCAGTTGCCTTGCCTCTGAGTGGTTTTGTAAAGTTCGAGTGTTATATTTGGTCCTACTTTTCTAACTTATGATAAGAAAATAAAACCTCTAAAAACCGATTTTCTTTGCTTGTCGAATATTGAATAATACTGACATTCCATATTAACGAAATGATTCGTATAAAAATAAAATAAACAAGAACATAGCGAATTGGTATATCTTTGAAAACTGAGATTCTTTGTAATCACCTATTTAAATTATTTTATTCACTGATAGGTCTTATTTTGTAATAGTTTTAAAAATATTGTTTCAAATTTTGTCAAACAAAGAAAAACGGTCTTTAAAACATTTTCTTAAATTTTCTTGCTGAGGTCGAATGAAGAAATAGGTTCTTGTGGAATACTAAATGATAAATCAAACTTTTAAAGCTATTACATAAAACAAATATTCACTAAAACAAACCAATTAGCATCGAGCCGCTATAGCTCATTTGCATAAGGAACTGCTGTTCGATTGACAGAACCCACTTAACTACCTAATTATTTCAGAAAGATCTCATGTGACATCCTATCTGAACGATGAAAATGTTCGATACATTCCTGAACTCCATACCCACCAACCGCTCACTCTTAGTAAACGATCTGGAACTCCCAGAAGACATATCTTTATCCTACACTTGGGCGGAGATGGACCGCTTGGATCACGAGGACTCGCTGATCGCGAGGTGTGAGAGTGCCATGTCCGGGTTTGAGTATGAGGGACATACACCTACCACGCTGTCCAGTGCGCCATTGTCAAGGGCTATGACTGATTCGGAGATAGATTATATGAGGTATAGACGGGTTAGTATTACCTCTGTGTAGCGATGATTTCCACTTCTGACATTATAATGATTTAATTAATAATACTAATTTGCACGCTGACTAAAATGTTGCAAATTTTAGTGAACTCAAATGTATTATAAGCTAAGATTTTACACTCAAAATACGCAAATAAACAACACATTTGTATTGTATTTGTGATTGTATTGCAAGTGACAGTAGAATCTCAAGGGCTCATTTTGAGAAGCTGTCTCGTAAGACTGCTCTACATTATTCATCAATCCTTACCCTCTTTTCCAGCTGATAAGCCGAAGCTTCAGTGATCCCTGGATCCAAATGCGTGCTGCCCTGGATGCTTTCCCTCCTGGTTATTTGGCTTCACTCTACAGGTAAGAAATATCTTAGATTTTGATGATAAATCCACTGAAAAATTTGGTTTGGTTAACGTTATGTCCTCCACCACAACCATATTAAGAATATCCTAGAATGTATTTGCATAACTGGCCTTTAGAATTCTTGCTTACTTCCGGTGGTTGAACTGTTCTACTGGTGAATTACTTCAGTATTGTAGTAGTGGCGCCCAACGTGGAGTACATTTTTCTACTGGCGCCCAACGTGGGGTTCGTTTTGTAATTGGCGCTCAACGTGGGGTTCGTTTTGCAATTGGCGCTCAACGTGGGGTTCGTTTTTAAATTGGCGCTCAACGTGGGGTTCGTTTTGCAATTGGCGCTCAACGTGGGGTTCGTTTTGAAATTGGCGCTCAACGTGGGGTTTGTTTTGCTATTGGCGCCCAACGTGGCGTACATTTTGGCAATGGTGCTCGACGTGCGCAACTTTTAATTTCATGAATTAACTTTTTTACGTTCGATTTCTCGCTTCGTGTATTTTATTAGTTAACTAGCCTTTGCCAGCGACTTCGTCCGCGTGGAATAGTGACTTCTTTCTCCCGTTTTTTACACATTTACCACTATATCTTTGCTCCTATTGGTCGTAGCGTGATGTTATATAGCCTATAGCCTTCCTCGATAACTGGACTATCCAACACAAAAAGAATTATTCAATTCGAATCAGTAGTTTCGGAGATTAGCGCGTTCAAACAAACAAACAAACAAACAAACAAACTCTTCAGCTTTATAATATTAGTATAGATTCTATCTATTCAGCTTCCACAACTCCTCAACGGACATATCCGACTTCTACGAGCGGCTCGGCACATACGAGCGTATTCGTCGCTACAACGAGGAGTTGCGGCTGAAGATGGAGCGGTTCTTCAAAGAAGAATGCCGCGTGTTCACACCAGATGACCCTGGGCTGCTGGCGTTAGAAGACGCGGTGGAAGCCTTGGATGCGAAGGTCAGGGCGGCAAGGCTATGTAATTATAACTCCATTTTGTGGGACAGTTTACTTTATTAAAGATGCTACAGCTGGAAATGGGGCGGTTTTTGGTACCTAAAGCGTTTGTTTTCGGAAGATTTCAAAGCATCAAGCTTAGGAGGTTGAGACAAAAATGATTTAGACTATTAGTACATTTATAACCCAAACACTACGAGACGGAGGACAGTTATAGCTTAGCCGTTTCTTTTAGGAAATAGCCGTTACATTGCTGGTTATTAAGCTGGAGTAATTAAAACTGCGTTACATAACATGACGTATTTATTTCACATCAACATCGACGAAAAGTCATAAGTCACTCTAGGGTTTTCACTCATGCCTTACTCAAATCCCCGACAATGCTCTACATCCCCAGCACGTTAGGGAGTTCGTGCTCTTAGAGATTTGTGTCATACCAATATCAATACTCCTGGCCGAAACACAGTTTAAGTCTTATCTATACCAATAAAATGCTTTGTCCTGAACGACTGATTTATTGATTGACTGACTGACTGACTGACTGACTGATGGATCAACGCACAGCCTAAACCGCTGATTGTAGAGACCTGAAACTGGGAGGGTGTGTTCTTTGTATGACGAAGGGATCCGATAAGAAAGGATTTTCAGAAATTCCACCCCTAAGGGGGTCAAAAAGGGGTGCAAAGTTTGTATGGGACAACCAGATCCCCTGGTCCAATCTACTTCAAATTTTGCATACACATTCTTTTACAAAATTGACGGAGGACTTATTTTGTATTTTATTAAAATTCATCTACTGAGGGGGTTAAAAAGGGGTGCAAAGTTATTATGGGGGTGATTTGCTTCGAATTTGATATCAATACTCTTTAGTGCTAATGATACAAATATTTTTTATTACATTTTTGACAATCATTTGACATGTCTGAGACACAATGTTTTGACACATGTTTGTTATTGATGTTGCTCTCGAGAAGAGATTTTATTCCTTAGAATAGTAAATAATATTTTTTTGTGTTTAATCAGCGTAGGTATCAATCGGTCTGTGTCCAGTGTAGATTGCAGATCGTATGTTCATATTGTAGGTGGACATTCTACGCTGCTCCTGTGGTCGAAAGTTGTCCAACCTGGAACTTTTCTGCAAACTTTTCGTGGGGGACCTATGTTTAGCATTGGACGGCTTTTGGATGTTGATGATGATGGTGGCGTAGATCTTTACATAGAATTGTCCCTTTCACTTTACGGTTTGAATTCAAGAAAGTAGAGTAGGTATTCGCAATAACCAATAACCATAAACAAAGCTCAAATTCAAACTCTTAAGGTAGCGGGAGAAAACTTGAGGGAATTTGCTTCTCTCACAGCCTCTATGTGACATGATGCTGTGTAAGTGCAGAGAGTAGCCTGGTCATATTAGTACCCGAAATAAATATACGATTGACAATAGGGCGTACGAAGTATTTCCATTTCGTTGTAAAATAAAAAGATACATACCTGTGTAAGTTTGACCATTATACCGGGCTACGTGTTGTGTGTACATAAAATATAACATTTATCTGTACGCATTTCTTTGTATATATTTTAAAACTGGATGTTTTTGTTTGTTTGTTTGAACGCGCTACTCACAAGAACAATTGGTAAGGTTATAAAATATGATAGATAGCTAATTTATCAGGGAAGGCTATAGTTTAATGCGTATAGGCTTATAAATTTTCGCTACGATCTATGGGAACGGAGTTAAACTAAAACGCGCGTGCGAAGTCGCGGGCGGGCCGCTAGTCTATAATAAGAGAGATATTATAGTAATGTATTCTCACATTACATCTTTCTCATTATAAATAAGGTATTTATTTTATTTGCATATCAAAATTCGCTTCCCTATAGGTATCTACTTCATTTCAGGAATTGGAGACCGCCTTGGAAAATACGGACTCGTGTAAGTGAAACTTGAATGTACTTATTTGTAACAAGCATTAAGTAGGTGAAGTCGTTATCAGAAGGTACATGTTATTGCCTAATTAACAAGAAATAAAAGTCATCATTATGTGTAAAATGTACTTTTAATGGGAATGATTTCCAACATTACAACAACGGTGTGTCTAGTACCAATCAGGCACCATAATGCGACGCAGGCGCAAGAACTCTTGACACATGACTCGACAGGGTTGGATCCAGGAAAGCGATTAAGACATTTCATATAAACCAACCATTATGCTTTTATAAATCAGTTCTACAAAAAAAATCGTCTTCCTGGATCCGTCACTGGTCTATGGTCAGCAAAATAGGACATATTATGCAGTCGCAAAGAATAGCATTAAAAATTCTTAACTAAAGTTGCTCTAAAATTGTTCAAAACCTTAATTAATAAAGCAATTAACATAAAAGATATTGTAATATGCTTTACAATTTACATCTAAATAAAATTATGTTTAATGTAAATAAAGAATGTATTATTGCACATCATTTTTGGAATTTCAATTCGTAATAAATTCTCATATTTTAAAATATAACATAAGATTTCATTGACTTTGGTTAGTTTGTATTTGCAAATTATAATTTATAATGGAAAAATAATGATCACATAGTTTTTTGGATTGTTATCACTTTGTCAGTCTATTCTATATTCTATGCACGTATTGTAAGAATTTCAAAATACAACCAAAGCAACTAAAAAAAATTGTAGATACTAAGCCACTCACGACGATAGAACAGTACCTACTTACCGCGGACACAAAAAAAGATTTCAACAAAGCTCAACCAGAGCTCATAGACGTCACATGTTTGTAGGTACTTTTCGACCGTGTAAGAGTGAAAATATAATGAGCTTCCAAGATTTCAGACATAAAAGGAGATTGACCTGGGAGAAACAATGACGTTACTTGCGTCACCTAGTGCTTTGTGGCTTAAAATCCGTTTTTCTTTGCTTGTAAACAATCCTTTTTAACAAAATGACTCATTCTAAAATAAGATTCACACTAAAATGACACCCTACGTGGCTAATTCATCATTGAACACTAAGGTCTTGTTTTATCAAATAGATTGTTTACATTATTCGCAATTCACAAGCAAAGAAAACTTACTTTATATAGTAAGGTTACATCCAGTCACGTAGGTGTGCGGGTAGGACATGGGTTCGCAAAAAAAAGTTCTTCAGCTCAGCACTTCGTAAAAATAATCAACCTTATGCAATATTTTAAATTTGTGTTGGTTGGAACTCTTGTGATATGATTGTTCACTGCAAATCGAATAACGATCAAGAAATCAATTAAAAACATTATATAAACGAATGGTGTCTTGTAATTTACGTTACAATTTACAACGTAAATGTGTTTAATTGTCATGTATACAAAAATAAATAAAGGCAAGAATACACTGTCAGACACGAAACTTGAAATTAAGCTTAACTAGCAGATATAATTAAGACTAATTTGCAGTGAAATAAACCAAACATGTTCATGGGGTGCTATGATATTTCAGCTACTCTAATTGACGGCGGATGAGACACCAAGCGATCCCTATTTTTTTATTTAAAGTGGGTATGTCCGTCTTATTAGTTTCTTATCAAAATCGGTCCAATAAGTTCATCTCGATGAGATTTCAACTGTCAAGTGGACGACATAGTTTTTTTTGCAAGAAATACCTATCTATGGCCAGCAGTTAAGTAGTTACTCAATCAACCAAGATGAGAAGAACTACGATCTTAACTACAGTATGATGAATACATAAGTAAGTCTGTCTGTATATACTTTATAAAAGTGATCCAAAATTAGTCCATAATGTGCCACGCATTCAACACCGCGCTATAAATAAGGAGTTAAGAAAAAAAAAGCTGCTGTGTGGCTGAATACTCAGGTATCGGTGTTGTTTATTGTAACACTAAACAAACATGGGATTGCTGAAACGTTGGAATATCTACGCTCATGCGAACGCGACCTCAGTTACTAGATCTGTGCATTCTGTGGGGTACGTCAGTCAGATAGATGCAGCTCTTATCATCTTGGTGATAAATTATACATACATACAGTAGGAAAATACAGTGGCAAAGTAAAACATAGTTCGCTGCACTATAAATGGACGTGCTCAATATTCGTAAAGGCGACCTTAACCTAATACACTTTAATATAAAGTAAGAACGTTATTCGTTTAAAGAGGCAACGCGGCTTCAGAGCTAACTTACTTACATTTAAATTAGATAGAAGACATTACAATAGCTATGTATTAACACGTTCCGGGACACTACTCCAGACACAATAGATGTTTTATTGTTTTCACGCCTGTAGGCGGACACTGTCCCGGAACGTGTTAAAGGCATTTTTCACACAAACATTGAATTTAATCATCGTTTCTTTGGTGTCGGCAAAGACAGAAAAATGAGTTGTCATTTTAACCGCGGGATAGGTGTTAACTTTACGCTGCACAAGTGAGCTTTAATTAAAATGTAGAGTACTGTCTTCTTTCTAAAATAATAGAATTGCTTTTATTTATTAAACACCGTAAGAACTATGTGTAAAACTAAAACGAGACAGTATAACATGAATTTATAGCCTTTTATCTATTTCAATTTGAAACATTATCCGTCTATTTTTTGAATAATTAATAAATTTTAAATACTAAATGATTTGCTGATAATGATATCGACAGAAAAATCAAAAGAAAATAAAATATACTTACATACTTAATAATAAATTGGTAGATTTAATGTTAAACATATGAATTAGTAGAGTTAAACGTGAACCATTCCAATCATGCAGTTTTAATTACTTGTGAGTTAGTTAAAGCAGAAACAAATCATATTGGCAATCGAACACAATAACTGATTAAAAAAACAATTGTGATTGTAAAACTTTTATCGATGATAAACATGTTTTATTGATTTATTGCAAAACTACACGAGTTTTCAACCGATTAAAATCTATATGAATGTCAATTAAAGATCAAGTATCGTTTACTGCGTTCTTGAAAGATCTTTGACTCCTAACTTCTATAGAAAGTAGTTAGGCATAAAGAGATTCAGAAACGTATCCGCGTACAGTCAGTAGCGTAATTTTTACGGTGCTTCTCAATTAATTTAAAGTAAAACTAGACATTGCTATGCAGACAGACTGAATACATAATTTTATCAAATAGGTTTTACAATCACAGTGCATTTCAAATGTAAAAAAAAATTAGTAATTTGTGTATAGGTTTTTATAAACCACCGCGCGGCGCCCCAGTCTTGATTCTCGCATTCGCTACCTACGCTACGTGCCACCTACGCTAGCGTCCAAACCACTACGCTAATACAACCCTTACGACTGATATTACTTTATTTAAACAACTAAGCCACTTACACTATGGTTTTATGTAGCGATACAAACGCAATCGAAAAAGTTTGGCTGTCAAGCGCGTATTCGTATCTGCAAGAAGTCGCAGTGTAAAAGGCCCTACATGAGTGCACATATTACTATATGGCATGATTACGTGATGAAAGAAATGCCGCGCCTTTTTACACCAGTACCGTTACCATGAGTTTACGACGGTTTTACTCGCTAGCGACTACGTAAAAAAGTCTATGGAAAATTGCACAGCGCCTAGCGGTCACTTGCAGAACTAAAATTTTCCATACAAAAAGTTTCGTCGTCGCTAGCGAGTAAAACCGTCGTAAACTCATGGTAACGGTACAGCTTCCAAATAGGTATCTTCTACAAAAGTATAAACAGTTTATGCACATCATTTAATTTATCAAAATTTAGTCGATCACTGAATTAAAGCATTTGTGATTTAAAATATGCCACATAGAACACTCCCATTGATAAATATTTTTTTATTTATACGATTCGATTTTAACCGCCTCAAATTTGGAGATAAGACTTTTTTGTTTCATATTGTTACGATTTCCATCATTCCCAATCTTCATACAAAAATAACTTTTATACAATAACACTTATTTTTATGTGGAAGATTAAAAGACAAAGTAGTGCAGACACGAAGCTACGGCCGTTTCACATTTGTGGTCTATTAAATATTTATTCGAAAGTATATAGCTAGAATGTTATATACAGTCTAGGTATAATGTATATAATAACTTAATTTTTTTTTCTTTCAAGAGTGCACCTACGATTACATGCCAATTATATTAGGAACTGGTTGATAAATGTTTCAGTTTAGTTCAAAACTTAAGTATTACGTATTTTGAAATGTGATGTTTGTAGACCACAAATGTTTGCATAGCCGTAGTTGGTAGCGGTGCAAACACAGCACTACACAAAAAGACAAGACGTAAGTGTAATTGACGAGTTAGCACATTTACAGACCTCATAGCTATTTGTGCAACAAACTAACATATAACTTATTCATTAGAGTGCTTTGATGAAAATAATATAATTGGACTGTCAAATTTTCTAACTTCACGAAATGTACCAATATAAGAAAATAAAATAGAAAGTGAAAACTAATATACGTCATGGACAGGTATGATAAAAAAAAATTTAAAAGAGGGATACATAAATACTAAGTTACACAAATGGCCTCAAGAAATAAGAATAATTTGCAAGTTTGTTTTGCTTAAGAGCTAAGTAAGTGTATAGAGCAAGCACAACGCAGATTAGGAATTACAAGTTTCTGCTCTGTGACTGGTGACTACCATTTTCAATTTTCGATTTGATAAGGACGTTGTTCCACCAGGAACTTAGATAGTATATTTTATGGACGTACTTTTCTGCAATTTAAGTAAAATATTGTCTATTATTTTCTAAATAAACTACCCTTGGTATTTTTACTTTTATACAGCCAGACAATCAAGGCAATGACTTCCAGTTCCAGAAATTTGCTCCAATTGGCCGTCATTGCTATCAATAAAAATATATTTTTACTAGATAAAAATGTCCTAAGCCAGTCACAAAACAATTGATACAGACTATTATAGTTTTATATGTGCATATAGTAAATACAAGGTGAATACACAGAAAGGCAATGAGCTTTACAAGAGGAAGTTTAAAAGAAGTTGTATATTTAGAACGAATGAAACCTTTTAAATCCTGGAATGATTAGCAGATTTTATTTTCTAAATATGCAACTGATAGTCAAGGAAGAAAAGGATTACATTTATATTCTTTCTCCACTTTCATATCCTAAGGCGCCCCTGATATGTATAGACGCTGTATACAAAAATAAACCGCTTTACACTTTATACAACAACATTATAACTTTCTCATCTGTATTAAAAACTAGGCTGTAATACAATTGTCGTGATTTATGTTACAAATAAACACTTGTATACATTTCAAATTGTAATGTCCATTAATATTTCAACAATTTCTTAACTACTATTTGTCTACATTTTTTTTTTGTGTACATAAAAAAATAATTTGAATAATGACTGATTTTGGCTTAAATATTTTCAGATTGTATTTTATTCAAATCACGACAGATGCAACACATTTATGCATAATACTTACATGACTTTGCATCATTGCCTTCGAGCGTAACACGTCATCTTTAACGTATGGATGTATATAACATGATGACTATAACATGAAAAATATGAATATACACTACTATATTGTCGTTTGTATCTTTGTGACAGTAGTCGTAAGCAGTGTAGCATCCTTTCGACTAACATACGACAGCATTCTACTATTGGCATAGATTGAAAAGGGTAGAGGTAGGCTCGTGTGTTATTATTTCAAATGCAACCATGTAATCAAGCCTTTTAGCATTTCTTTTTAATAAATGATGAAGAAGTGCTATAATTTTATTTATTTCTAACGGGCTAGTGTTACTTTTAACAGTAATTTGGATAACAGAGTCATACAAGATAATTCCGTGATAATATCCCTAAGTCCCCAGGTTATATATTAAACATTGTTGTCCCAATATACAGACGACAGCACTATGATTTAATCTGCAGTTGTGTACAGGTATTTTATTCATAGTCTGATATATTGGAGATTGTGCCTACCTCTTCCCTGACCGAGATTTGCACTAAACTCATTATATTACACTAGACACGGCAGTGCGAATCGCACACGTTAGGAAGCTTCGTACTTTCAAGCTTACGATTACATCAGCAGTTGTCACTCTAACACTACACTCTATTCTAAATACGATACCTTCGCACCAGTCTCCAAATTATACATTATCTATTAAAATATACATATAATTATATATGTACAAGTAATATCATATCTTATTTTAAGTATAAAATTATTTTGAACAAAACAAAATCACAGCACATAATCACAATAAAATAAATAAATTGATTATATGATATAAATAATACAAAAGTGCCTAAGTAGTTATTCGAGATCCATTATAAAAATATATCTAATATTGCAAAATATATAATTAAAAATACTATTTTAAGAACTAGCAACATTAACAATTTACTTTGAACGGTAAGCAATATGACTCCTAAAATGTATATATTCGCGGTTGGGGTTGCCAGGGAATGAATAAAGCGTCAGTGTCAGACTTATGCCATAATAATTGTGTATACAATATTTAAAAATATAAAATGCAAGCATATCAGTAGTAAAAGAGATGTCAAAAGTATAAATGGCGAAAACAGCTAAACGATGTTTTATTAGTGGCAACCTCAACACTGTGGGACAAGGAACGCTTACATTCTACAAAATGATCTCTCTCAGTAGTTAGGTATAAGATAAAATTGTGACAATATTTTTACCTCAAAGAGTTTCAATCGCTCGATGTGGGTTTCGCTTTTAGTAGGTTACGCACAGATATTTGCCCTAAAAAGTGGGGTAATGGCGTTTTTTCAATAATTACAATAGCTGAAACTCTTTAAAAGTAAAGTAGTGTCCAGGTTTTTGTTATTTTATAACAATATTCGAGCGTAGCGCAATACAACCAATAGGATATTTTTATCACTCCGATTCTCTTCAGTCATATTACCGTCTTGATATGTCCTCTTACCCTTTCATAGATGGATGTAATATAAACAGTAGTCGTTTATAATTGACACTATACATGATTTTGGGCCAAAATGAAGTTTTTTTTTTGAAAATTGCAACAATTATTCATAATTAAAATAATTTTATAAACAAAGATTTCGTATAAGGCCAAGGTAAAACTGAGTCTAAATCCTCAAATAAAAAATATTAGGTAACCAGACAGTATGTTTTACGATGATTAAGAATTTACTGAAAATAACCAATGGAACTTTGTGATGGTATTTTATTGTATTTGACCACAGAATCATCAGCGATCCAAGATCATGATATCAGTCCCGAATCGGTGCGATAGAATATCCTAAGGTTAAGTATTGACGAGAATCAGACCCGCCGCGGTTTCCCAGGACCTGGGCATTCTGTGGACTTGATGATGGACGCCGCATACGTCTCACGAGGACGCGATGGCTCATTGTCCATGAAGCCAGGGTTCAGAATAATGTTAGGCACTAGCTCCATGACATCTTGCTCGTCACCGTACTCTACGGATGGTCGATGGTTCGTGATAATGGGTTAGTATACATACCGTCACCGTTAGTGTGTGTGTGTTTGTTTGTTAGTGTGCAGCCCCGCAGTCCAAGCGTGCGTTCCAAGCGAGTGCGATAGAGGGAAAAGAAGAAAAAACTTGATGAATAAAAATTTGCCAATACTGCTGTATGTCTTTAGAAAATATGCGAGAGACATGCGGATAGTAGACTCAAAAGTTGAGCGTTGTACGCACCAGGTTTTCGAAACGATTCTTGAAACAAAAATTAAAAACGTATCAGTGCGTACAAAGCTATAAGAAACTCGCTCTATTTTGAAACGCATAAAATCTGTGCAAAGATAGTTGTCAAAAATCTAACTTTGTGAACACAGAGAAGAAGCGAATTTCTATTTTCTACGCTATAATTATGTCAGCAGACTTAATCACGCATAATTTTCAAAACTATTTTAGTTAAAATTTAAAAACATTTTCATAACTTTTTATTTTACTTATTAACAAGTAAAATAGGCAAAAAGATATGAAACTCGTCTATTAAATTAGAAATATAATTGAAAAGAGAAAACGGCTCATGAGCGCTATGCTAAGCAACTCGTTTAATCTACAATATTACGTACTATGAAATCTAAAAAAGCTTCATTTAAATCTAAAGATTTAGAGAGTGAAAGTTATTTAAAATGAGAAAATTATTGCACAAATTACACGATATTAATATTGTTAGTATATGTATACACCCTTGTGTATATTAATATACAAAGGTGGTTGATATTAATATGTGAATAAATATATTTTTAAATAATGGTATTGACTGAGTGGTGCGCTATTTATTCATGTTATACTGACTGTTCGTAGCTGGAACAGTGCTCATAGCGCTAAAAACGTGCTTAAAGAGATTGTTTATATTAAAACTAATTATGTGTAAATATATTAATCTACTATGCTAAGAGATTTTTGGTAGAGATAGCTAGTACGTATTGCTTTTTAATAGTGGTCCAAGAATACAGTAATGGTCCTAGATGTATCATAAGAGCATTACATTCTAAACGCGATTTTAGCTTAAGCCTAGATATAGTGGAAGTCAATCCAACCTAAAGATCCAACTAGTCCTATACGGTTCGGTGCGAGATTCTTTAATGTCAGATATCTAAGACTTTTTGGGTCTTTTACTTATTTTTACCTGTTTATTTTTTTACGGTCATAACACGTGGAAGACAGTTCGCATGAAAAAATGAGCAAATTTAAAACTAGCACGGGGTGAACCGATTTTATTTCTGGTTGATCCAATCCCTGTGTTATTTCGTGTATATTTAATGTAAAGACGCGAGAATTGGTCAGTGTAAAGGCAAGATTTTCTCGTATACCGCGAAATAGCGTATAAACACTAATAGTACCTATATAATTTTACCTAAGATCGTAAAGAAAGTACCATAACGTTCACTAACTTGCTTTTTACTAATTTTAAAGACTCACTCATTCAGGGTGATAATGTCTGTGTTATGTCAACAGATATAAATGTTTTAATAACGAATTGGCGTTCTCACAAGTATTTCGTAAACACATTTTTCTACAGCAAGAATGTAATTATAAAAGCGACTTTTAGCTAGGACTACCTACAAAGCAAGAACAAATGTAAAAACAATATCTTAATATTACATTTCCAACAACTTAGTTACCCACACAGCTGCATCGGAACTCATGCTATTTAAATATAATAGTGGAATCCCTTACAAACCTAAGGAACCGGAATGTCTATTTATTATCATAAATCAAACTCTTAATTAATGCTTACGTTTATCATGATCTATCTTTATGGTAGCTCAACAATATATGCCTAATATTAATAGTTTACTTACAGCCGCAAGATAAAATTTATATTATGTATTTTTAGAGAGATTTTAATTTAATTTCCTAGTTCAATAATAGGTCTACGTATTTGAATTCAATTCTATTGTTTAATTGACGTCCTGTAGTTAAATTGGTCCGTATTTTGAGCATTATTCAAAATGCCTCTGATTGACCACATCTGAATTCATTCAGTTTTGAAAGTGTATATATCTTACAGTCAAAACTCATAGCCGGTCAAAACCACTTTTGACTGCAAAAACAGTTAATATTGGTTTTGACCGATGTCTTTAGTAAAAAACAGTTTTGACTGACTTTGGCAGTCAAAAGTGATTTTAACCAAGGACATTGGTCAAAACCACTTATGACTGGAAAAATATTAGGTAATAGTTATTTTGACTAAGATGTATCAGTCAAAAGTGGTTTTAACCAAGAATGTAGGTCAAAACTACTTGTAACTGATAATAGTAAATAAAAAAACTAGAGATAATATAATCGAAATCGTTTGTTATAAAAAAAATATAATGAACATTTTAAGTAATTATTAAGAATATTATCTTGAAATAAAACAAATTGGATAACGTTTTATTTGTCTACTACAATATGATTGAAGACTTAAATAACAAAAATAAAAAACTTAAACTTATAACTGCTGTATTTGGATCCTATTTGTTTGCACATGCAGAACTGTTATGACACTTTGAATTGCACAGAAATCCTTTTTTCTTGCAGTCATCTGCTACTCTTACAACCCTTAGAACACACACATAATTTATTTGCCCAAAGGTTGTCTGGAAGAGATCGCTTATAGCGATAAGACCGCCTAAATTGTACATTTCCTTTAAACAAATTTGTAAATTCACTAATGTTGTATGCAATAAAGAGTTATCTATCTATCTATCGTGTAAAACCTTGCCCGGTTCCAGTAGCAGATTTCCATGCAGCAGTTCTTAATGTGATGACGACCTTTGGCACTTCTTCCAGGCAGATGAATTTTTGCAGTATATTTTATCCTTTGTTTTATACCTCTATAGTTGCTCAGAAGTGACTTCTAACACACACACTCCCTCTCACACACACCCGCACACCTACCCACACATCCACACACGCATACTTACATCCACACACACACAACTGCACACCCACACACGCTTACAGTCACAAACACATACTATTGTATACCTTGATAGAAAAAAAGGTATTCACCTGCAGTATAATTTATCCAATATGCCGTCTCTTGTACCAATTTTGTTAAGTTGATCAGAAGTAACTTCTAGTACTACTCCGAGAATATTACGTAAATCAGCTTTGCCTTTATCTACACTTTTTATGAGTTTTGACCGATAGCCTAAACTTTATGTCAGTCTAAACCACTTTTGACTAAAAATAGCTGTCAAAACTACTTTTGACCAAGAGCGTTAGTCAAAAACAGTTTTGACTGACTTCGGCAGTCAAAAGTGGTTTTGACCGGCTATGAGTTTTGACTGTAACATATATATTAAATATACATGAGTTGTTTCCATTGATTGCCAGTAAGAGACATTTTAAAATAACGCAATTACGAATTGTATTTTAGACTATTTATATTTATTGGTTAAAAAGTGAATTATTGTAAACGCAATAATATACAGCAAAAGGTAACTATGATGAGATGAAGCGAGTTAGAAAGATATTTGGTATAACATTTAAATAACAAATTATATATTAATATTACTATATCTAATATCAATGCAATAGCACCAATCGCGTAGCGTAATTTGGAATGACATTATAATATTAATGCATGCTTTTTTATAATCATTTTGTAAATTTTATTAAAAACGCTAGCCTAGTAGAAACTTTTATTTATGCTTATTGTTATTTATTTATTGGGTAAATTGGCACTAGCGTAATATTACCGTCATAATACTTGCATCTATAATAAGGTTATTTATCTGATTTATTTATTTAAGCTGTGCGTTCATTTGAAAAGAGTGCATCAAAAATAGATCAGAGATACTAATCATAGTGTTACCTATCAGTTACTCATTTAAGCGTTAACATTATAATTAAGTAAGGACTGAAAATAAGTGTATACTAAAATACACGGGTAATTATAAAAAGATGTAGGTTATCCCTGTTCTTAATTGATCTAGAAAAATGGGAACTTTAAACTAGCTAATTAATTATATCAATTAATTTCAAACTCCTAAATATCTGGATGTTATTTATTATGATAAGAAGAAGTAGACTTCTAAGCTTGATATTTAAATTGTACTTAACAATATCAAGAGCCATAACGGTTATTTAGTTAAGACCTTTCATATTATATTTTGTTCCCTTTCATTTTATATTTTGCACGTTCACAAACCGAAATTGATTAAGCAATTTATTGTACCAAATTATTTTGTCAATTTGTAGCAGTTTCTTTGTTACTGTTTCCTAATATTGATGTTAGTTTATCACAACTAATGGAAATACATTATTTATATTTTTCATAAAATATATAACGAATCATTATTATAACACTACATAGTCTTATCTAAAATCATAAAATGTTATGTTTTAAATAAAATCATCACACTAAAAACATGGCAATTCTTAGTAGGTTACCATATTTTTAAATATTTTATAAGCACTTAGTTATAAGGATATAACTTAAAAATGTATACTTAACTAATTTTCCAAGCTGACTGTACTAAGTCAGCGAAAAAACGATTTGATAACTTTCTTCACTGTAGTTTATCGGTAAATAGCCGGTTTCAATATTTTCGAAACGAATAGTTTTTCTTATGATTAGTTTTAATCTTTAGCATAAGTCAGTCTCCCTTGACAATAACCAAATTTATAGATTTATCTGATCAGCTTTATATGGTAGTCATTTTACGATCCGTAAGGAAAATGATCCGTATTAAAGATGTTGAAACCGGATATAAATCAACTTGCGAATAAACTAAAGATTGTCTTACACACGTTTGGACGTAGGACAATATTATTTTAAACAGTAATATTTATTTATCACGAAAAATGGAATTAGGACTATCACTAAAATTGCCTAGGAGATTACGTTACTTCCGAGAAAATTGTTTTTATTTGAGGTAAAAGTAAAATACTGTTATTGTGTTATATCGGTGGGACTCGACTGATGTAGACATGAGCATTCAACTGTTTTAATTGGTATGCGGCTACGGGTAATAATAATAAATATAAGAAAATTATCAGCACAGAAACAATATTTCCCTACAAGAACGCAATCTCTCCCTTGTGATATGTAGCAAGGGCGGTTACCAACTTTTACAACGTTTTGACATCGGTCATAAAACGTTTCCAAGGTTTGAACTAATAAAGTGTAAACTGCATTGGGACACTTTTAAACTAAGATATTAAATCATTGTAATCTGGGTGTAAGGGAAAATAAAAAAGATTTCTACAAGTAGAAAATAAATAAATATTCCCACTACTATAGTTCAGTAAATACAGTCAGCATCGAAAAACTGTACACACTTGCAGCTGTCATCTTTTGACACAAGTGTATATATTTTTTGCAGCTGTCATAGTCGAAACCGCCAATGCAAGTACACAATAAACATATAATTAAACCTGGGTCGCTACGCATCGATAATTTAGAAAGAAAAAATAAGAAACACCTATAGATTTGCATTTATAAGCTGCCGGTTACCAAATACGTTAGTATTCCATTGTAATTTATAATAAGATCACTATTCAAATTATTATTGCTAATAACTGCTTTACAAGAATTACCTCTGTTCATTTGCTTTAAAGACGGGTAGAGTCAAATAAATTGTCATCCCTGTCACTCTTTGCAGGCTCCGACAATAGGACCTATGCAAAGTAGGGATTTAGAACGAACAGCTGCACTGCTATGCCTCTACTAAATTATCATGCGGAAGTGAGCCTGAGATTCATACTATAGTGCTCACAGGTGTATGCCCAATACACAAGGGCACACTATGTTCGTTCACTGTCACAATTCAGTGAGACGGTAATTGACATAGCCGGTGCGAGATCAGGCGCGCGCGCAGGACCAACAGCCAATAAATTTAAACTAAGCTGATCATGACATCAGACCTAAAGTAACGATGCGTAGCGCCTCAGTAATGCCATAGGAAGTATAGGCGCGGGAGCGGTGTGCGCTATGGGGCGGGCTCACCAGGTCGTCGCCACTCGCGGCAGAGCACCGCGCAGGTGCCCGCGGCCAGCACCACCAGAGTGCCCATGACTACGCAGACCGCAGCCACCCAGGTTCGGGTGTCGAACGTCTCCGAACCCTCGAGGAAGTGCTTGTAGAGCTCTGGAGAGGACATAGACAAAATACTGAGGTGATGTTTACATGTATTCTTAGATCTAGTAGACCTTCATTTTTATTTTAGATAATAGACATTAGACATTTTTTTTCATTGTATATTTGACGTTCATAAGTGTCATTCACTGTTTGAAATTTGAATTTCGAAACAGTATAAATACCAACATTTTAGATGTCAAATCATCTACCTAGGCTCACCAGGACAGGCACAGGTTTCAGAAATAAAGATACGACTAAGGAGAAGTTTCTTCGTACCTAATGATAGTCGTCAGTTACCAGATAGTTGATCGAGGTTTTTCAGGGCAGCATATTAGGAATCACCTTATTTTTATTCAATAATTCAGTGTACCCAATCCCAATGCATGATCCAATTCAACATCCTCCCTGAATCAGCAACATTAAACAGCACGAACCCATAATGTTTAGTCCACCAGGAAAAGGTGCATAAACTTTCAGCACGATACGTATCTGTCAAAACCTTGCACCGTTTCCTGGCATCTACCATAGGTGTTCCTCACTACTAACCTGCCTCCTGGTCACTGTACAGCGTGGTGGCCAGCACTTCAACCGGGGGCCCAGGACCCAGCACGTTGGTGGCCCACACGCGGAACCAGTACGACGCGTTTGGCTCTAGGTGGTACACGTCCACTTGGCGCTGGAAACAGTTGATGGTATTCTTAGATTAGAAGAAAAAACATTTTGGCATTGTGAAAAAATATTTAAGAACAAGAGAACATCATGAAGAAATGCTACTAACACGCGAGCAATCTACAAAGGTTCAGTATGACACAATTTTGTTCTGAAATCACCATGAACTTTATGGTTAATGTAGAAATCGTGTCTCATCCACATTCACTGGCCACGTTCGTCATTGCCCGTGTTCAGATTCATGTGGTTATTGATTGGTATCCAGAAGTCCATACATTCAATAACCCATTGACCGAAGTTGGTGACTGTCAGGTCTGCCTGTGTGGTCGCTAGATTTAGATGAAATATATTGAGAAATTTAGTACCTAATTGGTACTATTTGGTACCTATCGATAAAAAAATAGTACCTCAGCCCTTGGAATATTATATGATAAGTCTTATACACAGGCCATCCTGACGTCAGGTTGGCCTGTATGAAATTATATTTGGGTTTCTGTTATAGGTATCATTCTGGAACCTATGCTAGCATTTAGTACCTAATTGGTACCTGAGAAAATATATATAACATTTTGAAATATCATGATATTTTTTTAGATTTTGGATTTTTTAGATTTCCCATAATTCATATTTGATCCTTTTTACTACTCGTTTTTAATCATTTATATGTTACCGGCGTAATTTGTTTCCCCCCTACGTCCTATTTAGGGCATCTACAAATCCAACAAATTTAAAATCATGAAAATCGGTCCACCAGTTCTCGAGTTATAGTGGTATATATAAGTGGTGTAACTTACAAGACTTTCTTTTATGTACATAAATAACTAGCAAATCCAGCGAACTTCGTTTCGTCCCGATCCCGTTTTATGGTCATTATGCTATTCGGGGCCCAGACAAATCCAACAAAGTAAAAATCATGAAAATCGGTCCACCCGGTCTCGAGTTTTAAGTGGTTTAACTAACCTAACTGCCACGGGAACCAATGAACCCTGCGCGACCAACCAGTTTTTAGGGTTCCGTAGCCGAATGGCAAAAAACGGAACCCTTATAGTTTCGTCAAGTCTCTCTGTCTGTCTGTCTGTCTGTCCGTCCGTATGTCACAGCCACTTTATTCTGAAACTATAAGCATGACATAGCTGAAACTTGGTAGGTAGGTGTATCTTGTTCACCGCTTTCCGATTCAGATACTAAAAGTAAGAAAAAATAATATTCAAGGAGGGGCTCCCATACATGAAACTAAAACCAAACATTTTTTTTTACTCAAACCTATGCGTTTGCGGTGTCTATGGATAGGTCTTTGAAAATGATGTGGAGGTTTTTGAAACCATGGTTTAAGATATAGACGCTTCCAAAGTGGTAAAATGGGCGTCCCCCCCCCATCTAACTTTTGAACTAAGAAAGTGAAAATTTTGAAAAAATATATGATGTAGATCTTAACAAAAACTTGCAACGAAAATTAATTTGAAGGAGATCGAACCAGTAGTTTTTGAGATATTGCATATTTTTATCAACCGCAAATATAACTTTGTCTTTCATACAAACACTATGAAACTCAAAGTTATTTTTGCTGTCACAATACATTGTGATGTTTTCGTTAAGTGAAAGTAAGTGGACCCTGAATTCAGTTAAGGGTGGCACGGAACCCTCAGTGCGCGGGTCCGACACGCACTTAACCGGTTCTTAAATATTGTTACCACTAGTAAATAATAACATTCGATCATCTGGTGAAATAACCGCACAATTGCATATTTGCAAATTATGAGAGCACTTTAAAGTTTATGAAAATGTTTTGCAATCAATAACTTTTGCATCTCTCCTGTTCGGAAAATACATATAACTTTCCTGTGTAGATAGCCGGGTGGAAAATGGCTTATCCATCCCTAGGGTGGAAAGTAATTTAGTTTTAATTGACATGAGATAGAGTCAAGGCCTGCAGTCAAAGCTTGGACCAAAGATAATTGAGTCACATCATGTTATTAAAATAACAAACATTTTTGCTTAGCTATAAATTGAAAATCATATTGTGTAGGTATTATGTATAGTCGTTGATTAAAAAATATACAATTTCTAATTTTAATTCAAATAACAATTAAAATATTTGGCTGCCCGCCATACTGCCAAGATGTTTTTTTTTAATTTTATATTGTCAGTGTCATTTCAGGAAGGATTCGTCCAAAGCCGTTAAAACTTTTATATAAAAACCGGCCAAGTGCGAGTCGGACTCGCGCACTGAGGGTTCCGTGCCAACTTTAACTGAATTAGGTATTCTTACTTCCACTTAGCCAAAATACAACAATATTTTGTTGACCGCAAATATAACTTTGTTTTTCATAGTGTTTATATGAAAGACAAAGTTATATTTGCGGTTGATAATTATGTGCTATATCTCAAAAACTGCTGGTTCGATTTCGCTCAAACCAATTTTCGTTGAAAGTTTATGTTGAGATCTACTTTACATATTTTTTTCAAAATTTTCACTTCCTTTGTTCAAAAGTTAGACGCCCTTTTTACCACTTTGGAAGCGTCTATATCTCAAACGTTAGACTTTTAGAAAAAATGGTTCTAGAAACCTCAATGTCATTTTGAAAGACCTATCCATAGACACCGCAAACGCATAGGTTTGAGTAAAAAAAAATGTTTGGTTTTAGTTTCATGTATGGGAGCCCCTCCTTGAATATTACTTTTTCTTACTTTAAGTATCTGAATCGGAAAGCGGTGAACAAGATACACCTACCTACCAAGGTTCAGCTATGTCATGCTTATAGTTTCAGAATAAAGTGGCTGTGACATATGGACGGACAGACAGACAGACAGACAGAGAGACTTGACGAAACTATAAGGGTTCCGTTTTTTGCCATTCGGCTACGGAACCCTAAAAACTGGTTGGTCGCGCAGGGTTCATTGGTTCCCGTGGCAGTTAGGTTAGTTAAACCACTTAAAACTCGAGACCGGGTGGACCGATTTTCATGATTTTTACTTTGTTGGATTTGTCTGGGCCCCGAATAGCATAATGACCATAAAACGGGACCGGGACGAAACGAAGTTCGCTGGATTTGCTAGTTATTTATGTACATAAAAGAAAGCCTTGTAAGTTACACCACTTATATATACCACTATAACTCGAGAACTGGTGGACCGATTTTCATGATTTTAAATTTGTTGGATTCGTAGATGCCCTAAATAGGAAGTACATAGGGGGGAAACAAATTACGCCGGTAACATATAAATGATTAAAAACGAGTAGTAAAAGGGATCAAATATGAATTATGGGAAATCTAAAAAATCCAAAATCTAAAAAAATATCATGATATTTCAAAATGTTATATATATTTTCTCAGGTACCAATTAGGTACTAAATGCTAGCATAGGTTCCAGAATGATACCTATAACAGAAACCCAAATATAATTTCATACAGGCCAACCTGACGTCAGGATGGCCTGTGTATAAGACTTATGATATAATATTCCAAGGGCTGAGGTACTATTTTTTTATCGATAGATACCAAATAGTACCAATTAGGTACTAAATTTCTCAATATATTTCATCTAAATCTAGCGACCACACAGGCAGACCTGACAGTCACCGAAGTTGTTGACCGACTGACAAGGAAAAATACTATGAACTTGATGTCGTATCTCGACATCAAGTACATACATAGTTTCTTACCGAGTTAGGAATGAGTGGTCAGGCTTCCGTAGACACAGGATACCTGTTGACCGGTGCTGCATACCGATACTGGGCCATGAAGTCTATAATGGGGTGCTACGTTCCCAACCACGTGTTTTCCGACCAAGCAACGTCTTACCGAGTTTGGACTAATGTGGTTGGGACTGATAGGTCTCCAAGCCTCCAAGGACCCATTGACTGGTGCTGCAGACCGGTACTGAGCCGTGAAGTCTATGATGGGGTGCCCTCCGTCGCCGGCCACGTTCCACAGGATAAGGGCGAGGATTGTGGACGCGTGAACCGTCACGTTGACCAGGGGAGGCGGCTCAGCTGAAACAAAAAATTATACCATAAGCTTCCTGTTTAAGTGATAGTACAAATTATCATCATCATTATGAGCCACCAAGGCATACACCGCTGAACAAAGGCCTCCGCCATAGCCATAGATAGACCACTTGCAAAGTGATTATGCGATCTATTCAAAACGTTTTCTTCTTTTGCAGAATTTTGGTAAAATATGGGTAAATTTACAATAGAGAAGATACTTGCGTAAATGAATCATATTTTAAGTAATTTTAGGTACACGTGATTGGACGAATGTACAAAATCATTTCCAACGACGCAACGCAAACAAAAAATATCATGGATATCAGCTGTGCAAACTGGCTAACATTTGTCAAGCCTCAGGTGTACATGGGAATGGCATTTTAAATAGGCATACATCACGAAAATACGAAATACGACAGACATTTTCAAGTTGATGCAAATGTATCGTTATTTTAATCGAGGTAGGTAAAGTTACTCTATTCTATGTATCTAGACTCAGTAATATCGCGGCTAGCCGCATCAGCGCAGTCAATATTCTCGTCAATATTAGTTTTCCGGGCTGCACCCGCAAATGAAACTTCAGTGCAAGAACCTAGTACCAAGACAAGATTATTATTTGTGGAAGAAGAACATTCATACCATTTGCATGTACGAGTATGTATACGATGAGATGACAAATGTACATGTTAAAATCTGGTAAATATTTTGAAATAACTTAACCCATTGCAACAGTCAACTTCTTAATAAGGCTTTATCTTAATCATGTAAAATTAGCTCAGGGGAGAACTTCTGATATACAGTGGTGGACAGCTAATTAAAGACACTTTGAAAATTGTATGTTCATCAAGTTTTGGGTTTCAATACATTTGTATTAAGAAAACATAGAAACCAGTAACTGTTGTAAAATAATCGTATGGGTTTTACGTATAATTTGAAGTAACTATTTGCCATAACATTGATCTATTTTTCGTTATTTTTGACCTCAAATCTATTATGAGCAAAATAAGTGTACCAGTGATGTGGACAACTAATTAAAGACACCAAATGTAAGTTACTGAAAACCAAAAAAATACTAAAACTACAAAATAGTCAGTTAATGTGAAATTATAAATAGTCATTTCTCAATTGTTTTACAAAGTTTTTGATGTTTTGTCGTATGTCGTTTAGCTGTATTTTGACCTTAACTAAGTCCTGGCATTGGGGATATGCGTTTCTTGTTATCATGTATTAGAATTTGTTCTAATGTTTTCATAAAAGCGTCGTATAGTTAATAAACATTAGCAACATGTCTCGCTTGTGTATTACCTAATACAAGAATCTAATTTTATTCAATTGGGTTGATGTTAGGACTATTATGGTAGCATATCTAAAAGATAGGCTGTGTGCCTGAGAAAAACTGAGACGGCCGTTGCAGTCGGTTTAGTAAGTCGTTAGTATGTCTAAACTACAAGATTATCTAGACAAGATGCTTAGTCAGCTAAGGGTAAGATAGGCTGTTGTTGAATATTATTGTTTAGGTATTTCATCCATGTACAAGTATATTTTCATAGGTCCAGCAATACGTCTAGAAAATCAACGGCGCACTTTGATGTTTCCTCACTTTATATCTTACAGTTATATGATACATAGTCTTGTTAAATTGTCGTCTCATAGACCGTTTTCCTCGTAATTACATCCATTATTTTATTTAATTCGAAAACATCTCAATTATCCAGTTTGATTCGGTTCACATTGAGAATGTATTTAGGAAAAACGCATCCGTGAAATATTTGGCATATTATAAATTTGGTAACTTATACAATTTTCTTCAGTGCAAGTTTTCCTCGCATAATCTAGGCCTTATTTATATTATATTTATTATTATTTAACTATCTTCCTGCTTTACTGTCATGAAAATATGCTTTGATCCTTAATATTTTTCATCTAGAAATCCCATTCTAGGTCTTTCCGTGGGGTCCGATTCTAAGGTCCTGACATCTATCGCATTTGAAACTTTGTAATATCAGACAAATAATAGTCAGTAGGTAGTAACCAACGCTAAAATTACCTTAATGACGCGTTTATGAAAGCATTCGAAAAAAATTCAATACATGCTTGCAAGGAACTAATAGCACTAATGCCAGGACCGTGTCAGGACTGGGTAAAGGTCAAAATGCAGCTAAACGACATACGACAAGACATCAAAAACTTTGTAAAACAATTGAGAAATGACTATTTATAATTTCACATTAACTGACTATTTTGAAGTTCCAGTATTTTTTTGGTTTTCAGTTACTTACATTTGGTGTCTTTAATTAGTTGTCCACATCACTGGTACACTTATTTTGCTCATAATAGATTTGAGGTCAAAAATAACGAAAAATAGATCAATGTTATGGCAAATAGTAACTTTAAATTATATGTAAAACCCATACGATTATTTTACAACAGTTACTGGTTTCTATATATTCATAATACAAAATTATTGAAACCCAAAACTTGATGAACATACAATTTTCAAGGTGTCTTTAATTAGCTGTCCACCACTGTATGTAATTAAGTTATTGTAATTTGATTATTTTTTCTGTGCCCTTCACTTCAGACCACAAATAGGTCCACAGGTGAGCCGCCGTTATTAATATCTAGTTAGAAAATCTCTGATGTTCGCTTTTCCAGAAGGGGACTTAAAGGTCAGCTGTAATATTAATAGTTCACCTAGATATTTAATTAGAAGGGGTTGTTCTGAATGGATTAGATTTAACACCATCATCGTTTCAGTACATTGACGTCACTCATTGGTTTTCACAGCGATCGGTTGCAATCGGTTTGCTTTCAGACTGAAATAGTTCTAAAGTTTATTACCATACCCATATTATTGATATTTTATGATGGGTAAAAAAACAAGAAGTTATGTATTACCCTAATAGTGTAATAGACGATGGACATCGATCCACTGCCTGCTGCAGCCTTTCTCTGGACACAAAACCCGATCCAATGAATATAGCCATTTCTGACACACGCATACACGGCCTGGTATGAGTGACAGGGATGGCTATAATCATTGGATCGGGTTTTGTGTCCAGAGTAAGGCCACTGGACTAATGTCTCATCTCAAGTTCTTTCTAAATTCTATTTTTTTTAAAGACACCTTAGGCGGCTAAGACGTCTGTGTGAGTACACACAGACGTCACGTCTGTAGAGAGTTCTAAAACACGAAATCTAACTATTAAATAATCAGATACATTCAAAACTTTTGATATAGATTTTATCTCAATGTTCAAACGATGTGCAAAATCTACATCGGATTCAGTAGACAACGAAGTGTTAAAAAAAAACTTAACTTGGTATGAAAACTTACGCGGAAAAGTTATTCAAGTAAGGAAAGTAAATAAATAAATAGACATGGGTTTTCAAAGCAATCCAGTTAAGGTTCTACCAAAAACATGTTTATTAAAGGAGCGGTAAACTCACAAGCGGTAGGGCCGTGAATAAATAAGTGCCGCTTTGATAACACCGCAATCTTGCTAATTACCAAGTGTTTAATATTGTACACGCCCCACTAATTTACATAATGTTTAGCTAAGAATTCCAACGAGGATTATAATAATAATGCTTCTGAGAATATGACAAAAAAATGATCAACTGGCTGATTTGATTGACGACTATATTACAGAGATATCAAAAACAGAACCTGATAGATCACTTTTATAAGCAGACTGCTCAACTAGTAGAACTATAACTTTATAAAATTTGTCATCATCTTCAAATTTAAGAGCTCTTGTGGAGATTTTTCCAAAACTCCAAATTAGGGAAGAAGTGTGGTGGTTTCCTTCCAAACCTTAGTTTAAGCACTGGGGGATTCCCGCCTCATAATGCCTAGACAAAAGCCTTTCCTGATATGACTATATCATCGCCCTCTGCCAGTACTGATGTTGCTGCAACCCAACACCAGGGGAATGCTTATTAATGGCGGCGTTTACTCGCCATGTCACAGGATCTTCACTGGATTTTGTACTCCCCCTAGGTACATTCTGGTAATCCTGCCGCTGTTTGGTCGGGGATTGCTTATTCAACATATGTGGCCGTTCATTATCCGCCACCTGTGACCCCGCTTGTAGCCTACAGCTGATATTTGTAGAGACACAAATTTCAAATTAATATTAAAATCAAGCGAAATGAATACCTCAACAAATAGTGCTCTGTACCAGGATCAACGTCATATAGACATGCTGATTCTATCCCACCTATATTATAGTACTCTACCTAATTTTGGTAGGTACTGGAGAGGTTTGGCATACACTCAGGAATACAACCTCATAAGAATCATAACAACACCCAGTCTTCATACTGCAACACCCAGTCTTCATAGTTCCATAACCTGTTCTTGGGTTGTTTCATTCTTAATCGTAGGAGACTTTCATACAATCTACAAACTTGCAGGAGGTGCTCTCCTGTCCTTATTATAAAAAAAACAATAGCTCCCATTTAGCTAGTAAATAACACAGTCACCTGCAATGACGTTCAATCGCAGCAGAAATAGCCGGTGTTCGCTCCAGCCAAGCTTGGCCTGTCATAATAAACGGCGACATTATTGCGATGGCCATTTCTCGGTCATGCTTTAGTGATAAGTAGTGATCGATAACATAGATTATATTATAATAGAGCAAGAGAGAAAAATATTTCGTACTTTATTGCCATTAGCGATTTAAGTTCACCATAATATCATCAAAAATTACCCTCTTTTGATGTTTTAATAAATAAAGTAATTTCAATATTTTTTGAATCATTCTGATGCTACTCAATTTATTTAAAGTAGCTAGGAAAGACACACTACATGAAAATGTTAAGAAACTGAATAAGTACATCCAGCCTAGAGGCAGTCGAGGGCTCGAGGCATCTGAAGATACCATAATAATAACATGTCTGATAGGAAGTATTGAAGTCGTTCTTTTAAACTTAAAGAGCATCGATATTCGATTGAAAAGGCGCAACGCACAGCACTACGAAAGTTCAATTTACTGTAGCCAATAAATAATGACGAACAGCCGGGGCCCAAACGTCTTCCAGGTCAAATCACTAGGTTTTACAGATACGTATTTGACGTTCCAATATTTATAAATAAGGACTTGCTTGTTTTATGCACGACTTTATTTAACACAAGGACTTTTACCACGATAAGGTCTTTGATTTAAACATTTCTACCCACTACACCGTATCATACCTTTACCGTGCTAGGAACGTCTCAGGAAAAACAAAAATCTTTGTATTAAAAACTATGACACCCCAGTAGTTAGACCGTTTTGTCAGCGACCAATACCGTCGCGTGTTATGCTCGCACGGAGCGTGTTTTCACCGGCAAAATACGCTCTCGCTCGCTCCATTCAACGCTGTAGATCCGTTCAGTGGGCAAAGCAGAGCGTATCGTGTTGTTTTTCGTGTCTGATACGCTCCTAGCACGGTTATGGTATGATAAGGTGTAGGACCCAGGCTTTTATGTATTAGGTGGCTCTTTATATCTGTGTAGTAAATTCAAAGCGAGTTCAGTCTGTGACCTTCAACAAAACAGCATCTGCATCTAACTTTAGTTTAATTACTCTGTAATTAGAACCAGTGTGCACAAAACCATGCCATCAAATGCCCATTCAGCGCAACGGCAACAAAACATGCATGCATACTGAATTTTTACTTACATAACCATGCCTAAACTAGATCTGTAACAATAAGATGACGAGGCCGCTGGTGGCAGACAATATAGGGCCCAGATAAACATCTAGCTCCACGATATTGCGTGTAGGATGGCCAAGTGATGTATTTTATTGAGGAATGTGAACTATGGATTAACCACATTGATGAGCTTCTTATTTCTGGAAAGATAGCCCTGAAGCATGAGACGTCATAGGTGTTTTGTCTGATGAATTTAGTAGAATCCACGAATCCAACATCCTGATAATCCCAACTCTGTAACGTCCTAATCTAATATTTCTGTAGCAATTATAAATAGTTATGAATGAAGTCTGGCCTCAAAAGCAGTGTTGTGATATGTATAGCCTTGATGCAAGACTAGACTCTATTGTAGGACCAAAGTTCAAGCTGAAACAACATAACGTCCTTCCTAGGTCTGACCTGGGTATTTCCTAGCAATTAACTAGTCAACTCTTACATTATTATTTCAACTTTTTTTCCACTGACTCATCTAACCCAATACGATTATTCTTCTTTTATAAAAGTAAATAATGGCTGCAACTGTTCAACGTGGAACTTCTGACCGGCCGAGTGGATGATTGGTAATAAGTGCGATTAGGTGACCTTGGACGCGTCGTGCACCGTAATCATTTACAGGTACATATATATTATATTTACATTTATAGTAAACTCTAGGCTTTTCAGTAGTTTTTTTGCAGTTTTATTATGGCATTATTTCAAAGCTGACATGGAGCAGTCAGTTGCAAATAATATGAATACCCGCTCTAGTAACATGTCTAACCATATGTTGATTTCAATTGACTTCAAGAAAATGCAGCTACAAATGCTTACGGTATCTTCTTCTTGAAGTCAGCTCCAGTAATAACATATTTAACAAGCAACTGATAGGGTTTGATTTGATTTTCATGACGTCAGGATAGGATACGAAAAGTTTGTAGAGGATCTGAGGATTACACAAGTTTCGGGGAGGCTGCGTGCGAAGATCCTGTTCCTCTGTTCGACACCGGAAGACCGCCCTTCACGTTTTATATTATTAGAAATAATTTAAATAGGATATGGTCTATCAGCAACGTATTTCATTTTTATTGCATGCATTTTTCATGACTTAAGTTAATAAAAAGAGGGTGGCTGACGTAGTAATGGTTCCATAACTTACTTGATTTTAGATCAAGATTCACCGAAACGTTACAGTGTATCTGTTTAGATTTTTTAATTACACAGTTCGTAAGCTTTTCAAAGACTTGTTTATCGGTGATGGTCAATGTAATGTAGATTGAAACTCAGTTAACTTGTAGATATTTATCTTGTGATTAATAAATCAAGTACGTACTTCTATTGATTTTCTTGTCGATTAAAAAGCAAAGGCAGTCAATAAAAAAAACGGCACAAACATATTTTTTTTTTTTTACACAGCGCCATCTGGTCCCAAACTAAGCAAAGCTTGTACTATGGTAACCAGACAACGGTTATAAACATACTTAAATACTTTTTTTTTGTAAATACATACATATTATACATAGAAAACACCCAGACCACTACAAACAGACATGTTCATGCACACAAATGTTTGTAATGTGCGGGGATCGAACCCGCGACCTCTGGCGCAGTAGCCAATTTCTTAACCACTGCGCCAAATCGGTCGTCAAATATAAACGATTACTACAGAGTAATTCTTTCGTTTCATCATCATCATCATTATCAGCCAAAGGACGTCCACTGCTGAACATAGGCGGCCTCCCCCACGGCTTTGATAGCCGGAAAAGACCGGTTGTGAGCGGTCTACATCCAGTGCGATCCTGCGATCTTTACAAGGTCTTCTGTCCATCTTGTCGGTGGACGTCATACGCTGCGCTTTTGGTCGAAGGGTCTCTAATCTAGAACTTTTCTGCCCCATCGGCCATCAGTTCTACGCGCTATGTGCCCTGCCCACTGCCACTAGAACTTACTGTCGTAGGGCTATTTCCGTCGCTTTAGTTCTTATACGTATCTCCTCATTTCTGATTCGATCTCGTAGAGAAACGCCGAGCATAGCCCTCCTTCTTTCCTTTTATCATACTGAAATATCTCCGTACATCGCAGAATGATGGTGATCCTAGCAATAGCTACACGCGGTTATTGTCGTGCAATAACGTGAGTGTTGACAATTTTCTCGTCCACAAACTGTTGACGCAGCCATTATAATGTTTACAAGACCTATCATTTGCATTGAGGAAAATACGAATAGTACTGTTTGGAGCGTAGTATGCATTCACGGATCACAGTCAGTCTTACGAGAGTATTAAACTTTTCGTTATTTGAATGGACGTTAATTTATCAGAATAGTGTATAAAAACTACATGACAGATAAAGCAATTCCAACACAAACACAATTTAATAATCCAAAATGTGGTCAAACAAAAAAAGAGCTGTAAACAAGAGCAGAAAGTCAAAATACATAAGGTCCCTTTTGTTAAAAAATCATGAATCTTAAGTTACCAACTTTCAGCCACTAGGCAGTACGATTATCTTGCTCAACTCGGTAATAACATATTCCTTAGTCAAATACTGACTCTTACATCTGTGTCATTCTCATCACACACCATTTTTCTTGCACTTCGCGTATGAAAAACGTAGACTATTATGAAAAGTGTCGGAACAATGCCGAGAAGGAAGGTGTTGAGTGGTGTCTTTTGTTTTTTAAGGGACTACAAAAGCCCGAGGAACTGTTTGAGTGGAGCGCTAACTGTGTGCATGACATTTTGCTGTGACGTTTTCGTTGATGATATATCTGCCATATCTGTGTTAATTTAAGATCAAGATTTAATGATAATCAACTATCCGATGGCCTACTTGCAGTCCCAGCGAAATTCATCCCGCCGCGGCTCAGTTTTCATTCGTTCTAGAGTGAAAAGTGATGGATGTTACTAAAAGACTATCTATGTATATAAGATCTTCATACTGACAATTCAAAACAAAATCGACCAGTGATTCAAATACTAATTTCTGACTACAAACTTACGAGTACATACGTAGTTCACAGAAAAGATTAAAGAAGTTTTTTAAAAAAAAATAGAAAATTAAGGGATCCAATTTTTATTAATTCACCTAAAATGATGACCGATTCACCATTTATTACTGGTGATCCAGTGGACGCGGCCGACGTGAAATTAATGAAAATATCCATTTGATTTGTGCGGGGAGGAAAGGTAGGCCGTGCGGAAGTGGAGGTAGTGTGATTGATGGCACTGGCACAGTTGCTTTAAATACAATTATTCAATGTAACTTTGAAAGATTGATTAGTTCTCAGTTGAAACCAAATGTCACTACTATATTGTTAAGTCAATGAAAGAAAAATTAAATATATTAAGATTGACATGACATAATTAATTATTGAAGTGCTTTGAAAGAGCGAATGCCTAGCGCCATCAATGAATCTACACCAGTGAATTAGGATGAGCCTACATGTATACTTATACCGATTCATGTTATGCTATAAGGATGATAGTAGCAACACTATCGGTTCAATAATAAATAGTTAATCAGAAAGGTCTAACAGCACAAGGTCTGCTGCCCACGCGTGACGAGAAAGCGAAAGGGTTGGGAGTACCTCAGGGTTCTATATTGGCTCCGTGACACAATTTATGAATGTAGTATTTAGGTAATACGGATTTGGGCCTCTCACGAATCTAAGGAATCTCGAAACGGATAAAACATTTTATAGATCTATTATGACAAGTAATATGACCAAGAAGTGCGACAAAAAATATTAAAACCACGCGTTTGGTGTAGTGGTTAGCGCTCTTGACTACTATACCGGCAGTCACGGGTTCGAATCCCGCAAGTGGCAAATGTTTATGTGATGAGCACGAACATTAAAGTTATGGATATTTATATGTATTTAATTATTTATGGGAGACACCCCCGTCATAAGCGTGGTTAGTTATTCGTTACTCAAAGAATAAAAATTCTTACTTCGAAACCATGAAATTGGTGTGTTGTCTGGCGCATATACTTTTAGTCCAGATTTACAACAGTTGGGATTAAATTCTGGGCGAATACTTGGCTACCGTACCTACTAACAAAATCCTAGGCGACCACATTTACGCTCAGATATGTTTGAATCTTTTAAATGGCATTGCGGATATTCTATTGCGTACGTGTGAACTGTGAACCTTCTATGACCAACACCTATTGTATTGTAGATAGTATCTCGCTTATTTGTTTCAATTTCAATAATGGTCTGTTTTCTAGCTGTTTCTGCGGAGACGGCAAACTAAAACTTCGTGCATTTTTTCTTACGTAATATTATTATTGCCTGCCTCGTTGGTGTAGCGGTCCCAAGGTCCCGGGTGCGAAATTTGATTTTGGGTTTTTCTGTTTTGAAAATTACGAAACAGTTTGGAGTCTGCGCCTGATCTCTTATCAGTCATGTCATAATTTAATGATAGTGACAAAACAGAGAGCGCACTTGTGTATTGCGCACACATCGGGCACTATAATTTCTCTACTTTCTTACCCTATCTTTGTTGAGAGGAGCCGCTATTACCGAACATCGGTAGGAGTTTTTCTATCGAACTACTTATATTCACACTATACATTTATGTATGTATATTCTTCAACGTAGGTACATTGCTTTAAGGTGTATTAAATAAAAAAAATATATATATATCTTTCGTAAATTCTGGAGATGATTCAAGCCTAGCGCCATTTCAATGACTTTCACCTAGGCGTCACTTTATATTTCCCTTTAAAATTTGGTAGCACCCTATATGACGTTTTAACCGCGGCAACCCCCTAATTGTCACGAGGTCAGAAGGTCGGGGCGCCCAATAAAAATGACCGCAAGCTGGATTACCGTCGCCCGTTAATTCACCCTACTTTACAACTTTCCTGCGTAAATCACGTACCACTAAATAGGGATAAGAAATAGTTTAGCTTTGGGACTAACTTTGGGTAATTATCACAATTAGTTACGTTTGAGTAAGCTTGTGTGTAGTAATTACTGGCGAAGGCGGTAAAACTGTAAAAGAGATTTCAGGTTTTTGGTTTGATGATAAGTCTGAATGGCTACGAAATATAAAGTCACAGAGAACAAAAATAAGTTCTGATTTGAGCTTTCCAGACACATTCAGACAGATTCATATACTTTAGTTAGATGAACAGTATATTAATTTTACTGACCTGTAGTATGGTATGATGGACGAACCATATTACACAATATAAAATAAAATTACATTTATATCTTACAACACATGGACCGGATTATAACAAAGATACACACATCAACACTATCTAGGGATATTTTAGATTTACGCAATTAAATCAAAATTCATTAAAAATAACATACAACATGTATTATATTTAAAAAAATATATCAGAACTTCATACAAAATATCCCTAGACAGTGTTGAGTATTATATTAAAAAGTAAAAATGTTGTCGTGGGGAATTTGGAATTAAAATAAGACTCCAACGAATCCTCTAACACAATACCTATCCGTATTTTCAAAACAAGCCATCTCTGTCGCTCATGCGGTTCAACCTTGCGAATGAATGGGATGGCTATATCCAAAAATACATAAAAAGCCTGACAATGTAGAGGTGTAGAGTAGAGCCTAAGGGGCGAATCCAAAATGTAAATTCTAATTAGACCCGTTGCCGGTGCAAGGGCTTTCGGTCTACACAATTAAGACCAAGCATTTCAAAAGGGTAAAAATTTAATGTATGTAACTATACGGTTTTTATACCATTTTAAGAATGAAAATATTGTGAACTACGTGCTAGATTTTAAATTCGGAATTATAGCATGCATGACCAACTTATGGAGTATCTAATGTCCATGCATGAAGCAATCGATCTTTTATACACAGCTCTAAGGGAAAACAGAAGCTTGATGCAATCAATGTAGCTTTAAACAGCTTTAAAAGTAGTTTAGTAAAATTTCTAAGAAAATAATTAGTGGATTTTCCGAATACAAAAAGCCATTTTTGACAACTAGCAAAGAAAACATTGCACGTTTGCACAGATTTCGTGCATACACATACAAGTTGCGTGCCACACCACAATCGTCACCAGGCTAGCACACGGCTACTCTTTAATAATATCGAGAGTCCCACAGGACTACACAATGAAACAATTAATTTATCGTTTTATCGTTGGATTTTATTTACCCGACCGTAATGAAAATTGCGGTCTGTCATGCGATCCGACCAAACAGTGTTTGACGGCGCTAATTAAATTTGTTCCAACCCCGAACCCCGGTGGCCACACACACAATATAAGGTAAGCTGTTGGGTTGGGCTATCACCTAACTCAATCGCTTTCGTATTGCAGTATTTGCAGTCGTTTATAATAATGTCATGTCAGTATTTTGAAATCTCCGCTAATCCGCTACGCGCTTACTTCCGCGTTTTGCGGATCCGAAGCTTTTCGTAGTAACGATTCTATACTAAAAATTGTTTCGGATCCGAAAAACAACAACATTGATGGATTTCGTTTTTTGTCAAAATGACGTCAAATGTAACCAATCAGGAGATAGGCTACGTACGTTTGACGTCATTTTACTTTTTAGCGCTTATTTTAGGCATGCCATAAATGGATTGCAGTCGCCGGAACGTTGGGTCCGTAGACCTTCCACACAAAAAGCTATCAACTTTTGTACTTTACCCGTGAATGACGTCAAGAGTCAAGGACTCAAGACAGTATTTTGATAGCTCCGAAGCCGAAGTAAGTACACTAGCATATGTCATTGCTAACGAATGATGTGCTTGACATTCGTTATTTTACTTGAAAGGCATTAACTTTACTAGGCGATTACTGCTGTCTGCACGTCTGTAAGTACGTACACACTGATTCTACTCGCTATCAAGTTACATAGTACTTACGAGTGTGAAGTCTATCTGTCTGTCCGTGGTCGCAGTCTGACGCGACCGTTGTTTCATTTACGTCTGTGGTGGAGCTTAAATTAAAAGATTCTGATTTTGAACACGCGGTTTCTAACAATTGTCGGTGACTTGTGGTCTATTTACCGAATGATGCTGACTTTAAAAAAGAAGATGAGAAATAATAGTTAGAGATAGAACTTTTGGATATAACCGCTTGTAAGGGCCGTTTCCCACGGCAGTAGGTACAGTTCTGTGGGATCATTGCATTTCTGGAATTTGGATCCCTCAGAAAGCTTTGGTGTGTTTTTTGCAGGTACATTGTATGTACGTCAACTGAGTCCTGTCAGTAGTGTATCTCGCTTGCATTGACCGATAAAACGGCGCGCTGTTTAATCCTATTTTTCACAGCGTTGCCATGGTAACTGTGTTGGTGTATACTGTCCTTTTAAAAGTGGAACTGGTTCAGTTTCATGTCAAAACTGGATCATTAAAATCAGGTATCGGTTTTAGCGGGTCACTGCAAACGGGATGTCCGTGTGAACATTAGCATTAAAACGCGTCTACCTACTCTAAACGGCATCCTGAAAAACAGTACCTGCAAAATACTGGATGACTCCGTGGGTAACGGCCCTAGGAGTGACGGGGAAGGCTATATCTGAAATACGGGTAGTCTTACAAAGAAGAGCCCAGGCAGTGACACAATAAAGGCAGCAGCAAATCGGCGCCCCCAGCGGTTTCAATTTATCGGAGTGCCGCATGAAAACTTGAGCGTAAGGAGTTTTGTGGTCGGGCCCAAGAATTTATGATCTGCATTAAATATGTAAAGAAGCACCGAGTTTTAAAGATTTCGCAAAAAGTTAAGGGAAAAGTCGTTGAAATCTGGTGTTTTATGAATGGTGCAAGCGAGGAAAAATCGAAAGAGGAAAGAGTGGAAAGCTCTCTACCAACAAGACCTTAATTCTTACATTTGATGAAGGCGATAATAACAAGTCTGGTTACTCAAATTCAAAGCCTTTTTTACACCTTCCCTAACTCCATCCCGTTGCGCCGCTGAAGTGAATAATTCACGCAAACACGGAAATCCCAGACAGAGCCATTCGTCTGCGTTGAACGCGCGATACATTGCACGGGGTAGTTTTGACGGGGTAGTGGGCGAGCCAATTGAGAAGGCAATGGTAGATTACCACGTTTATATTTAGAGTTTAGAGCCACATTATGTTTGTGTACCTTTATTTATTATCGCCTCCTGGGTAAAGATGGGTTTATTGGCCAAGTGAATAAGATATTGGTGTAGTTATAGAAAATAGTAAGTAAATAGGACAAAAGGTAACACTTTTGTAAACTAAATTACAATAGCGACTGATAAATAAATATTATTTTTTATCAGAAGAATAGATGCTTTTCACTGAACAAACACATCAACCATAAGAAAACGAGACAACACAATATACAGACAAATTATAAGAACAAGTTTGCCGATCTCTGCACTGACAGCAATCTCTATAAACAATAGATAAGTTGTGGGTAGTGCTCAAGTAAAGACAAATTGATGATTAAAGCCCGTATACGTAAATACGTATATTTCAATAATCTTCAAGTTATACGGACTGGTCCATAAATCTACATGTTGCCCTGTCTGTTTCGCCCGAAAACTAAGTGCGTACGATTTATAGACAGTTCCGAAGTCGTCTAGACAGGTTAGTCATACCATCCAGTCTCCTGAAACTTTATTTTCGTCATATAACCTTTTTTGAACAATCGACTATCACGTCGAATTTCCCCTATCCTATGCATTTGTTATACAAAACTAAAATAGATCTATCACTCTTATTCTATTGGCAACGTGTGTGGGAACATTCAACAATACTAGTTTTAATCAAATGTGTGCTATTTTGAACCGACTTAAAAAAAGAGGTTCTTAGTTCGACCTGTATGTTTGTATGTATGTATGTCCGCGAATATCTCGCATTTGACTGGAACGACTTTGATTAACAAACTACTTAATACTCCTTGCGCATTGGCCGAGGGGTGTCTGCAAGGCAAGCCAACAACCTGCTGTCAGAATTAATCAATCCGCCCATAGGGTAGTGGAGTATGGCTCATATTACCTCTAACTTGAGGTAAGGCCTTTGCCCAGCTGTGGCATGCTTACAGGCTAACCTTAATTTTTTACTTTACTTACTCCGTACTGTAAGATTGATCCTGTCGAGGAAGGACGTCTCATTTTCAACTCCACACTCGTACAGCCCAGCGTCATCTGAGCCTATTAGAGTGATGAACAAGCTGCCGTCGATCTGAAACAAACAGAAATAATCTTTTGAACTTTAATGATGACGGCAAGTTTCTTATAAATAATAAAATTGCTACACAGCGATTTAAGGTGAAATTTGGACAGCTGATCAATTTATTGATCATGATCTTATTTTAAACTATACTACTTCTACTAACTTTATTCAGAAGCTGCTCGTTAAAGAAGATACCATTGACGCTATGTATTACTAGTTACGATACTATTTATTCAAATTGTTTCAGTGGGTAAATATCTTTATGTTTATTGTAAACATAAAACATTTGCAGTGACGATAACGTCAAAGTCATGTGTACGATTACAAAATATCCTGTTATACAGGCTAGTCGTGAACTAGACAAAGTTTTCACATAAAAAATTATAGCTCTTTTCGAGTATTACGCCGTTATGAAACATTGTTAATAAGCACTTTGTATCAACAAAGTAAAAAGGTAACAAATAACCGATAAAATTAAAGCGGTATTTATGTTCCATCGAACCTTATCAAACATTGAAGTTCTAATTTTATGTTTAGCGAATCCTTCGTTTATCGATCCATGTCAACAAGTAGGATAATTTGAACTTTACTGAGAGTCAACTTGAATGCCTAACTAAAAATAATATACCCGTCTTCACCTGGAAGGAATGGAGAGAATCATCAATAGCAGACTTTGATTGAGGTTTTGCTGATTTTTTAACCAACGAAGTCTTATTCGTAAGAAGAAGAAGTTATTTATAAGTAATAGAAGCCCAAAAGTTCAAAATAGTACATGCTTAAGAATAAGACATTTGTAGACTTACAAATAAAAACAAACAGTTAGACACATAACCAGACAAACGACAAAAAATCGCTAGCATTTTCAGCTTTAACCGTGAAACCTGGTGCAACTTTACCCGTTAGTTTAAATTACGCTAGAGTTTGTAGCCCCATGGAACCCCTAAGTCGACGTATACGAATGCATTTCGACAGGAACGACCTTCGGGGGTGGTTTGTTAATGTGCCTCACGGTAGGGTTCCGGTTTGTTATGTAAATACACGTAAATCGATCGCTGGGTGAGGAGAAAAGTGTTGGGACTGAATTCTACGAATTTGTAGAGCTATCTGAGTTTATTTTCAAAGAAATCCAGTACTTTGGTAAAACTTTACTTAAAACGATTCGGACGAATGGTGGAGCGCGCCTTCGTTGATGGCACTATCTATAACCACTGTACACTGGAAATTACATTAAGATAATTATCAATCATCTTATCTTCCTGTTTCTTGGGAAATACAACAGTTTCCAAGTAAATTCTGAGTCCAAAACCGACCCATATTTGTCAATGAAATTTTTATAAACAGTTTAAAATCTAGTTCGACAATCATCTTAGAAAGATGCAGCTGCCTTCATTTTTTTGCAAAATTCTTTTCAAACGACTTCAAAAAGAAGGACGTTCAGTACGCATTTTAATAACTCAAATGAGTCGCACGTTTCAAAGTTTAGGCAATATTGTAAAATGCGGGCGTAGTTTTGAGTCACACTTTGTGGAAAGAGGCTTTACGTGAACATCATTTCTATTGTCAAACCAACCAAAGCATTTGTTTCTTTTATTTTCATTTGGTATCGTATTCCGTACATTTTTAATTGTGTACGTTAGGAATTTGTGTGGGGCGTTTTCTTGAGTGAAACTCGGGGATTTTGCAACAAACAAGCTTTTATTGAAATTTAAAACAATCTTTAATACACGACTTTCACTTGTTAACTATCTTCCATTGCTTCTTTCCATTCACTCCTCCTTCCGGTCATCCAAATCCTTTCAATCTTTCTACCTCTTTCACTCTTGTAACAATTCTAATCATACTTTCTCTCTCACTCATTCATACGTCATACTGTCGTTCCGTTTCATTTAGAACTCAGATCCTACATTTGTTTGTCAATATAAGTTCTTTTTTTTTCTTTTTTCTTCTTTTACTTATTCTTTAGGTTAAGAGTTATTTCTAAGTAAATTTGTTTTTTCTGTTATTTGTCAATACTTCTATATACATATTCAACGTTGGTATTTCCTTTTTTGTAAGCTTCCAAATAAACCTTACGGGATTCCAATTTCTCGTAATTACTTGTACTCGCTTGAAATCAGACGTCTTTAACGGAGGATCAATATGGAAAGAGCTCGACGACACGATTTATTTTTTGCACGCACCATTTACTTACAAATTACCCAGTCTGTATATTTGGAACCGTTTGAGTATTATATTTGTTGGCAAAGAGAATCAATTTATGTATTCTGAAATGGAATCAAATTATATATTTTGGTGAAATGTTTGCTTACAAATGCGAAAACAATGTACAACATCCATGACGCAAACTATCTTGACTCCAGTCCAATACAGAGTTCCACAAAGTCAGTGAACATTGCCAGTTAGCTTCATCGATGACCGAAACGTTGGGAAGGGAAATAAACATAGCTGGGAAGTATTGACTGTAACGGTGTTTAGGTCACAGTACATTTGATTTAACTATACGAGAATAAAACGTTATAAAGACACGAATTCCTGTAATGCAAATAGCTTCACAAAAGCCTTACTGCAAGTCGTTCGTTACTTGTAAAACCGATACAAATTCATGATTCAATGGTCTTATATTGCCAATATCCCAAAACAAATATTTCCGCACCGGAAAAATGGTCCATTCCACCAATAGCAGTTCTTTACACACAATTCAAAGTGGTTGTTTTGTCAACCCTGTCCCTACACCGAGCAAACATGTTAACTATACGTTACGTAACTGCGACCTTTGTAGAATCGTTACATAATACCAATAAGCGTGCACGACCAAAATAGAGTACCGGGATTTATCTAGATATTGCAAGGAGACTTTTAATGTAATACAAAGCCTTTAGAGCTTCGTTTAGAAAGATAAATTTCCTGGAAGGTAAAAGGAAAGGACGTGGGCGTAAGAGCTTATAAAGTAATAGAGGCAGAGCCAGGTAAATAGACAAGTAAAATTGTGACAGTACATTAATGGATGTCGGAAATAAATGGAGGAAACAACCAAAGCTCTATCAATCAATCATTTTGTAATAGTACAAATAATCTTAAGCTTCCGTAGTGGGTTAGAGCTTTACCTATAAACGATGGTATTCATAGGCGCCAAGAAGCAAAGCATATCATCTTCCTTATTTATTACTGGTGCAATATCTTAGAATTCCGTCTTACCCTCATTAAGGGAAATGCAGCATGCATTGTTAAAGGCTGAGTCAAAGCAATAAGCACTGTCATACAGAACATAAGGGGGTCATTAATTTAATATACTCGCAGACAAATTATGCGTTTTACTACACTAAACCCATGTTTAAAATAGATTTATAGCTGCGTACTTAATCCGTAATATGAGCAGGGAAGCATGTTGTTGAAAGTGCCATCAGGGGTTTAGGAACGGCACTTAAATTGGTCATTCGCGATTGCCAGTTTCAGTTTATCGCAGATTGCCTTAATCGTCGCCTGAAGAAACTGGAGAATCCGAATATCTTTGGAGTTAAATGAGGACATTTTGGAACAGATGCCAGTTCGGCAATTGGGCTGGCGGCCGCATTTTCTCAATGGGTCTCATCCTCAGTTCACTGGATACAAAAGCGTTACTGAGCACCGGTACTCAAGCCGCGATATCCTTTGCGTGAGATTTTCACTTGCCTCGAGATTCTGACTCTCGATTCGAGAGGTAGACGATATCGATTTGCAAAGATTAATTGATGTAGGTCATGCGATTAATAATGCAAGGGTCATTTGATAGCTTATTAACATAAAATACTGACCCAGCTGTTCAAAAGCTCGCCGTTAAAACTGCGTCGATTGGCGGAAATTGTAATTAGTTCACTTACAAAGTTTTTCGTTCAAATGGAGTGGTGGTGCTAGACTAGACATCTAGCACAGATGTTTAGGTTGGGCGATATCGAATTATGTGGAGCGACCTCGCGGGCAGCCTTGGGGCTCGATCAATAGGCCGGCCTGCGATGATATCTCGGCTGGAGCAGGTGACTTCCGAAGAGCTAGTTTAGGATTCGTCAGGGTGTAGAAAGAAAATTAAACAACATCACAAACATGGCCAATTTGTTCCTGACCTAAGCCTCTAATGAGCTATTTTTTTGGCTTAGTTAGTTACCTGCGAAGTCACGAAGTCCTGTCATGCAAGTCTAGCCCAGAGAGTGTTAATTAAGCATTTTGATAACGCCTTCACGATACGATTATGGATACTGTCCCAAAGATTTCTTTCTTCGTCAGATGTTGACCGTATCTTAAATAGAGCTTGTAATGGTAGTCTGTTTAGTAGTTTCGTTTCGAAGTGAACTGGATATTCAGCAGTAGCTTGTAAAATAAGAACTATGATGTGGCGTGTAACTTTCTCGACGTGTAATCATACGACATGCAAAGTAAAAAAACGGGAGGTATATTTAATATTTAGGGTAACCACCGTCGAAAAAGGTCCAACCCTCAGCGTTGAAGAGTTCATTAAATCTTTTCTAACCGACGACCTTTCCATTATCCGGAGCTATAGTTATAAATCCTTAGCGTTGTATTTTTGTTGGCAACTCCGAGGAAGTTCTGAACTGCCTGCGCTGGCGTGAACTGGCATAATGTGCAAAGTCATGGCTGCAGTTTTCTCAAGTTTAGTAATAAGGAGAGTAAAGGAAGCGTATATCTAGTAAGTCTAGTAACTCTATACTACTATTGTAACGCAGGATGCAGCACTGAAGTAGAGTATACGTAGTTTGGAGTAAACAAGCTCTTAAGCAGATATGTGGTTTTATTTACATAAAGCAGAGAAAGTTAACATTCACAAGGTAATCTTATCACATTAATTGAACGATTGAAGACCTTGTTAATTGCATTTAATGCCTTGTTAACTCGGGCAATATTGATACACAGTTACTGGGGAACGCTAACAAATTGGATTACAAATTGAGTATAAAGGCTCTTATTACATTTCACAACAAAGCTGCCAGCTCGGGTGCTGGCAAAATGGATTCTAGAGTAAAATGTTCGCGACAAATTCGATCACCAAAATGTTTTACACAGAAGTCGTAAACAATAATATCAATCAGCAGTTATATGTTACAATATCGTTTTACAATTACGTTTAGACGCTTACTCGGATGCTCCAATAAGATCGATACCGGCATTCATCACTGAAGAAGACAGACCAAACATGAGATGATGTTATTTTAGGCTTTTGTCGATGGACGGAAAGAATTTGAGAAAGACCATTGCCCCAGTAGTGTACGTCGTATCTTAAGACATGTCTTAGGCAGACAATAACATTTACCGACCAGGGACATAGGATCAGCTAGGACAATGAAAGGGCTTAGAGCGGATGATTGCGATAAAAGATGTCAGTGATATGACTGAATCATTTGTTTGAACTTCCAAGTCACCAAAGTTAAAAGGCAGGGGCGCATCTTCCGCTATTTTACGGTAGGTTTACAAGCAACGCGAAAATAAATTATATTTACGGCAGTCAATTTAAAAATTAGAACAATGGCCTTTGGCTTTAAAAGCCAGCTTTTAAGTCCAAAAAGGATGCCTTTGCGAAGATTCTGAATTATGTAGCAGAAGTGTCACCACCGTGGGTTGTTGTCAGATTTATCTTAAAATAGAATTGACCTAGGTGTTTCCAAATCATGGTTTGGTAGAGAATTTGGATTGCATGCGGCTAATAGGTGAGATAGTTATAAACGAGTTTAAAAGAAAAGGTATTAGAGCAACATCACAACAAATCACTCAATCAAAATTTATGAATAATTTGTTGTAGTAAATTATTCGACCATTGTTGTGAAGCTATCGATGAATCCGATTGGGGAGTCCCTCACCACTTACGAGTAACATTAGTATAATGTCCAATCCAATTTATCTAAAATTCTCCTATAAATCCCCTATTTAAATTGACAAAATAACGGGACATTTAATAAATACATGCTAATATAATCGGGGAACAGAAATTAGAATCGGCATAAATCAATTTCAATTCAATTTTGTACTGCTGAATATGTATGATATCGATTCCAATGATGTACTCTCAGAATTTTCTGGCGAAATAAAAGTTGAATGACAAATCACTCTACAGACGAAAGAGAATTTGGTTTTCCATCAATACCATTTTTTACGACCCGCGCCGTTTATGAAATGCAGTCATGACTCCAAGATTGACGTAATACGGTATAGAAATAAGCAAACTGGGAAGGCTTGCCGATCGTGACCCAGGGGAGTATATGCTCTAATAAATACAAGACTGATGAGGGCAGCGATAAGGGGTTTACTTTGAAAATGATGTCCTATTTTAAGCTATACTTCTCTATATCTTCCTTCGAAAATCGGGGTACTAGCAGTACCCTGTACTTAAGTCTTCTCTTCTTAGTGTGACAACATTCTTCATTGGTGCACCGCTCTTTTCGTTCTTAATAGCGTGATGTTACAACATAAAGCGTACATCTAATACAAAAACTTCAAATTCAAATCAGTAGAATTCACTGCGACAAGCACATTCACAATCAAACGTTGAGTATTTTAAATCAACGCTACGGACAAATGTGCACATACAGAATGGAATATATCGGAAATGTTTCGCAGTAGACGCCCGAGTTAATGCGTCGATGCCATTACGTTGATGACTGTATCGTTAACGAGAAGTCATTCAACAAACACTATTAATGAAGCGACCCGGTAATACATAAATTGGAAACGGGTTGGGTACATAAAATATTTATGCTCGTGCCACGTTATTACTTAATTTGTGGCTGTTCTGGTGGTCTAGATTATAGGGTGCGTCAATCAAACGTACATACATAAATTACTTTATCCAAAGAGATTAAATGTAGCAAAACATAACAAAAAGTTTTTCTAGAACTTTTATCTGTCTGTTGCAGATATGAAAGCAAAATTTTAGGAATATCCCGCATTGTGGACTACGTCGAATTGCAATTCCGCTGAATTGAAATATGTCCGGAACATAAATGTTTAACGAGTCATTGGAAAAAATCTGTCTATTTATCACAAACATCCCACCATACAGAAGTAAATGGGTCTCACTTTGATAGTTCACCTCGCGTCCGTGAAACCAAATTCGTTACCAAAGCTTAACTAAGTGTCAATAATGTCCTTTTACCTGTATCTGCTTCAATCTATTTCTCCACCAAGTTATCTTGTCTATCAAACATTTCTGTAGACGGCGCGAAATACGTTAGAATAATATAACACCAGAACAGATTTCCCTCATGTACTACCCCCCACATAGGCCCCCCGAGGCACCCTCATAAACTGTCTTTTGAACTTCCTTCGAGATAGGCACGTATGATAGAGCAGGTTTGGGACGCGAGATATGAAATCTACGTACGGAACATGTTACAGGGTCTAATGACATAGATTTTTTTTGTGTAGACATCAAACTCTTTTGGGTTTTGTTAAGGTTGGCAAGAGACATAATTTGATGAAGGTCGAACTGAAAAGGAGGATCGGAAAACTCTTATAAAGGATAATAAATCTGAGCTAGATAGAAGTAACAGCGCTTTGCATTATTTAAGAGTTTTTCGTGTAATATGCGCACTGACCAGTTGATTGAAAATGACGCAGATATAAAGTGAAATCATAGCTGACGTAGCACAAATTCTTATGACAATAAAATTTACAATATGTACTGCGGACATACGTAGATGTTCAATCCAAGACGTCTGTACTGTTATTTTTTATGTACGATAAGTGAATCATTAATAGGACCCGCTAAAAGCTGTGAATGGATATGGGTCGTTCCAACCCATCCTGGAATATCAACCCCTTTTAGATCCTTTTTATATAATAATACCGACGACTTCATCTCTCATTTCCCAACTGCGGAGAGGCCCAAGAAGAGAGCTATGTGTGACTTATACAAGAATTTACTTAATAAAACATTGATATCAAACTCTTTCAATTCTGAATTTGGACCCTCCTGTGAAACGGGACTTTTAATGGAAGTATTAAATTTAGAACATAACCAGGAATGGAATGCTAACTTAACCTCTCACATGAATCACAGTCTAAAAGGGAATGGAAACCACCCACCCTTACCCATATAATTTAATGCACCCCGGTTAGTTTCATTTGCAGTATTCCTGACTCATAGCTCCACCTTTGCTGAAACATTTTACCGTACATTTGCAAATGAATTCATTCAGGCTTCGCAATTTCCCAGGATTATAAAAAAATGAATGCGAGGCTCATTGCTCAGGCTTATGTCGTGCCGACCCTTCGTCTTCAAAATGTTAAGCTTCTGCTAGTCGGTTTCGGTACCTATAGTATATCTATGAAAAGTTTTTCCATGCATCTGATAGCTTGGAAACCAAGACCAATTTCCGTTAAATCTGTAGCTGGTTATATTATAAAGGCGAGCTCTTTATTGACTATGTATACTTAGTTATTTATTGTCAGTTCTTTTTTACTTATAATTCAAAAGGATTAGCAGCAATTAACGCTCCATTCCTTCTTAGTTAATGGAACTATAGTGACGTGTCCCTCCCCCTCGTAATATAATGTCACGGGCCCCCGTCAAATACATTCGCAGAACTGCTGACTCATCACTACCCTCCCTAGGGCTACCAAATGCAATAATTTTCTGGCAAATTCTTCGTTTGATATTGCTAACATTGTCATAACTACCGCTATAACTGGAAACTACAAGGGCTCTACCCTTCATATTTGTTCACCGTCATTGAAACCAGAAGTGAGGATCATGAACATAATGTGAAATTAAAAAAGAATGCAGTTGCTTGCTGTTGCTTTTATTCTTTGTGAAAATCGATAGATCACATCCACATATACTCGTACTTTAGTCATCATCATCATCATTATCAGCCAAAGGACGTCCACTGCTGGTCTGCTGAACATAGGCCTCCCCCACGGTTTTCCACAGCGTCCGGTTTTCATACTTTGGTGAGTTGAGTTGAGTTAGCCTGTAAGCATCCCACTGCTGGGCAAAGGGCTTACCTCAAATATGAGGTCATAATAATATAATTAATTTGATGAAACTTCGTAAAATCGTTTTTAAATTATAAGCTGTTAAAGATGTGCAACTAAAAATCGAGCGTCCTTTACAGCCTGTTTATAGCTAAAAGTGACGGTTTAGGAGGATTTGTCATAGAATATTTTGTTTGTAAAATAATGCAAGGAATCATTTTTAGGGTATTATTTATGGTCGCTTCTTTCAAACAAAATTAAAATGGCGGAAGGAAAAGTGATTCAAAGGTTTCATACGCCTTTATTTGTAAAAATATTGATAATCCTTATTTAAATTAATAGTACACGAATTAGTTTTTCTAAAAACTACCAACATTGTAATTTGTTCTTAGTGGCATACTGCTGTCGCCTGTCGGCTGGTAACCCTATTCTCAACAGGCCCAAGTCTAAGCAGGGTTCATCGTTTATAGCATTTTTACGATGTATTGATATTGCTAAATGGAAACGAAGGCATGGACTATTGCAAGTTAGGAGAAAATATTTGTAATTGAAAACAAATATCGGGGGTAACGTAAGTAATGAAAGCTCTTTCAAACTTGGCTTCGCGTAGACATAAAATCAATAGTGACTACATTGGAATATTGCTATTAGATCATAAATCATATAATTCATTTGTTTTGCTACTCCTCGAGTACATATCTAGGAATCTATAACTCGATTTTGTCGCACTATTCTAAGTTCGTTTCGACCCCGGCCTCTTCGCGCCTCGGCCTCGTAATCCTTTTCGGTGCAAAGACAAATCAAGCATTGTAAAAATCATGAAAATCTGTCCACTCGTCAAGTTATAAGTAGTATAAATAAATTACTTTCTTTTTTGTACATAAAGGATAAAATAAAGCCGATATCACGTCTGGAATCCCCGAAATCTCTCTTAAGAGTTCAGAGGCCTTAAAACCTACGAATTTAAATCATAATAACAAACAAATAATGTCTGTGTTTGATTTTGCATTAATGTATTTTCATTCATATTCAAATCGCTCAAGCGGTTGTTTGCACAGATGAGAGCGATATGAATGAACAGCAAAAAGCTGTTGTAATGTTTGTCCGCCGCTATTTAAGTATGAAAATGTTAACAATGCCAGAATACTTGTTGCTTTTCATGTTATTATCACCATGAATGTATATTTTTTATGTTACAAATGATGAAAATTACTGTACTATGGCAACAATCTACCAACATATAAATACTATTAAACATATGGCTCAAATATGGTATGCCGCATAGCTACATAAAATGAAATCGAAAAGGTATCATAAAACGGAAAATTGCAAATACAATAATAAACAATGAGGTTTTGAAGTCGCTGTACTATTATAACTTCAAATAACTTGGGAGTAGGGTTCGATACCGGTTTTTGCTTTGTGCCTGAAACTTTTTTCGCGCCCAAGCTTGATTTTTCATGATGTCCGCATTTTCGGACCTAGCCATCTATAAAGGGATGGCTAGATTCTTACGGATATCCAGGAAATGTTGTAAATACGGATTCATAATACGAATTCCAAAGACAACCTTGTCTTTACATAATTCCCGGAATGGTCAAGCCGTAGTCACTCTTGCTACACGTGCCGAGTGGGAATTTTCCCTTTTCATGGCTAGCTCTGTGTGGCATAATGACTTAACTACCGTTGGCTGTGCTGGGCTGTTAGGCACATCATTGTATGCACAATCACAGAAGATACAATACGCACAATACCCGGCATTAGGCCGCTGCTTTTAGCGCCATTGTCGAGGATTTGATGCACGTTCTTTGTTTGCGATGTTCATGGGAACACGTTTAATTGAACATTACCATTACAGAAACAAATATTTGTGTTTCAAAATAATGTTCAGTGTTTATTTTCTACCTCAAAGTTGTATAAATTTTGGCCTCTGATTAATTATTTATTTATTATCATTGTTGCTTTATCTATCGTTGATGACGTAATGATGACGGTGATGCACCACATGTGGTTACTGTTTTGTGGCCCGATATGGAAAGAATCGTACAAAAATTAAAACACCAAAATGCGTCCCGGATATTACATTTCTAACAAAATCAATTCCAGCATAATAACATCTTCGCGTGTCATTGTAACTGTCTTAAGTAAATCGTAATAACATTAATGGACTAGCAACATGCATACCACGGAAATCCAATACCACATAACGTCTTCACAAGAATAATTTCTGACGAATTTGACAAGTGAACGTCGAACTAGCAACGACCTCTAATATAAGTCTAAGCACATTAGTATAGAAATGAATGTCAGGCCAGAATATGAAATGCACGGAGTGATTGATGGTTTCGAACACACTCACACCCTTCTATCAAAGGGGGAAACGACTTACTTACGGAGTAAACGTTTTACGATAACTACTGAAAGCATAAACATTAACGCGCACACTAAGGTGTGGGACATCAGTAAAAGCGTAAAGAAATCCAACCCCTTTTTAGGGCTCTATTACAAAGATTTCGCTGTCTGTTCGTACGTTCTTCCGTCCATTTGTCTGTCACAAGGCTCTAACTCAAGAACCTAGGCAATATTTAAGGGGGCTCCCATACAACAAACGCGATTTTGTTTCAGTGGACGTTTTGCGGCTGATAATGATGATGATAGGATATCCAGTGCTTTTCATAATTAATAAATGCACAAGCTGAAATTGCTGAAAACAGTTGTTAGTTATCATCATAGAATAGAATAGAATAGAATAATAATTTTTTTGACACACACAAAGATTAAAAATTACAAAGACAGAAGGAGACAAAAAAAAACTAAGATTAAAAAATTGTGTGCCAAAAAGGTCCCCGCTCAGTATAAGTCGCGGCAGCAGATGACAAGCATGCCGCGACATTGATTTTCAGCGGGAACCCTTGTGTTGATTGTGTATCATCTCACATTTATGCTGGACAATTAATCGCAATCATTAACTGACACATCCAAGATAATGTTCAGTACATTAGATAGAAAGTCATACAAACTCCAGACCAAATTTCTGAATAGCGCCGAACATTGATCTCAGAACCACCAATATAGCACTTAACCAATTAAGACAGTCCAGCGAGGAATACTGCGGAGTTCGCGCCGTGCAGCACAAAATGGCCGGACCTTGCCATAAAACGAATTGGCCAATGGCTCAATTGCGACAAAGTGCTATTTATAGTGCGGTTGACGAATCACATCCACCGTTAATGTAAGGTAAAGACATTGTTGATGTTATCACCAAAAAATAGAGCATAAAACGAACGTCTAACTATAAACAGCTGATTTGTGATGAATGACACTTCAATGGCTGTCTGAAAGGATTTCGCACACTGGTTGCGGTCTGCGGTCCGGTCCTACAGAATTGCCCGCATCCGGGCAGCTTTGTATGGACCTTTCTGTCCTGCGCAGTGTGCCATATTCTATATAATGTGTTTTTGCAACCTTAGAGAAATATCTTTCCACCATCACGCAAAGACTTTGTTTTTTCTTGATAACGAATTGGTCAATGTCCCTCTGCGGGAAATTCACTGTCTATATCGTCTCGTTGATGAATTACATCTGACAAACGTAGTGTGGGGTGTAACAATGTGGGTGGAGGCATCTGGCCGCATGAAAAATAAGTCCTTATATTCGCTAGACAATGAAGCAGTTCCAAAAAAAAATATTTCGGATTGGGGAAGATTGATATGAATTTATGTTGTTCCATAATTTATTGTAACCTGATTGAAAAGAAAAGAACATAGAGACAGTAGCAAGCAGTGAGTTGTTATACTAAGTACGTTTTTTATATACCAATAGGTACCAAGTAAAAAAAGTGTCGCAAGTTCGCAACTCGATGACAAGCTTGTGGCACAAAACTGTGACGTATTCCTTGGTTTTTGAATGTCGAATTTGTTTGCAAGCAAGGAATATGTTAGTGGTGTCAGATCTATACGCTAGTAATAGTAGTTCAATGGTAGCAATCAATAGAGATTCTATAATATGAATGGTTATAGAAGCAAAAAAACAAACATTATGTATATTAAAATCGACAATATGAATATACCGTTCAATCTTTGAAAGTTGTCGAGTCCTTGACTACATTCCTTACGCTAACGATTCAACATTTTCCAGTTCTTTGTTCGCGTTCAAACTGATCAACTACCTGTATCATTACTTTCCAAAATAATACTGCATAAGAATTTGTAAATTACGAGTTTATCTTACTATTTGTATTACAATTAGGGCCTGTTTTACCATAGACTAATAAGCACTAATCAACGAATAATTCAAATATGGAACGTCATTTCGTATGAAGTAATGGACAGATAACCTTACTGGTTACTTATTAGGACATTGTGAAACTGGCCGGTAGGTATTATTGTTCAGGATATCTTAACGTCAAGTTGGACAGTGTAAAAATTTGTCTAATGTAACCCTGTAAACAAGTGCGCAGACCAGACCATCTATAAACGGTAACCTAATTAAATAAGTGAATAATCCCAATATAAGCCCAAAGGATTTCCCGAGTTTGAAGCAGGGTCAAATTTCATTTAGCGCTCAACGTATCCCCCTGGGCGAAGATTATCATTACACCGTTTTACCTAAACTATCTGGAGCGAGAGTTTAGCAATCAAATACCGTTTATGGCTACGGAAGGGATTAAGCTAAACCTCGAATTTGGCTAATTACCCAAGTGGTTAAATATTAAAAGAGCTTTTGCCAAGATTTTGGGATCGATAGACCCGTATTTGCGACATGGCAAGACTTTTCTTACAAAAGATCTTGTCATTACGACAAACAACAACAAGTAACATAATCACTAATTTCTTTTTCTAATAACGGTCTTTAACTTAAGATGAGCGGGTGATAATCAATTAACAAGTCATTAGTTGGAATCACTAATGACCATGACTATACCATGGCAGACGGACAAACAGTTTCCTGTGACTATTAGATAACTTTAAAAAGGTTTGATTTCGCACACTGGTTGCGGTCTGCGGTCCGGTCCTACAGAATTGCCCGCATCCGGGCAGCTTTGTATGGACCTTTCTGTCCTGCGCAGTGTGCCATATTCTATATAATGTGTTTTTGCAACCTTAGAGAAATATCTTTCCACCATCACGCAAAGACTTTGTTTTTTCTTGATAACGAATTGGTCAATGTCCCTCTGCGGGAAATTCACTGTCTATATCGTCTCGTTGATGAATTACATCTGACAAACGTAGTGTGGGGTGTAACAATGTGGGTGGAGGCATCTGGCCGCATGAAAAATAAGTCCTTATATTCGCTAGACAATGAAGCAGTTCCAAAAAAAAATATTTCGGATTGGGGAAGATTGATATGAATTTATGTTGTTCCATAATTTATTGTAACCTGATTGAAAAGAAAAGAACATAGAGACAGTAGCAAGCAGTGAGTTGTTATACTAAGTACGTTTTTTATATACCAATAGGTACCAAGTAAAAAAAGTGTCGCAAGTTCGCAACTCGATGACAAGCTTGTGGCACAAAACTGTGACGTATTCCTTGGTTTTTGAATGTCGAATTTGTTTGCAAGCAAGGAATATGTTAGTGGTGTCAGATCTATACGCTAGTAATAGTAGTTCAATGGTAGCAATCAATAGAGATTCTATAATATGAATGGTTATAGAAGCAAAAAAACAAACATTATGTATATTAAAATCGACAATATGAATATACCGTTCAATCTTTGAAAGTTGTCGAGTCCTTGACTACATTCCTTACGCTAACGATTCAACATTTTCCAGTTCTTTGTTCGCGTTCAAACTGATCAACTACCTGTATCATTACTTTCCAAAATAATACTGCATAAGAATTTGTAAATTACGAGTTTATCTTACTATTTGTATTACAATTAGGGCCTGTTTTACCATAGACTAATAAGCACTAATCAACGAATAATTCAAATATGGAACGTCATTTCGTATGAAGTAATGGACAGATAACCTTACTGGTTACTTATTAGGACATTGTGAAACTGGCCGGTAGGTATTATTGTTCAGGATATCTTAACGTCAAGTTGGACAGTGTAAAAATTTGTCTAATGTAACCCTGTAAACAAGTGCGCAGACCAGACCATCTATAAACGGTAACCTAATTAAATAAGTGAATAATCCCAATATAAGCCCAAAGGATTTCCCGAGTTTGAAGCAGGGTCAAATTTCATTTAGCGCTCAACGTATCCCCCTGGGCGAAGATTATCATTACACCGTTTTACCTAAACTATCTGGAGCGAGAGTTTAGCAATCAAATACCGTTTATGGCTACGGAAGGGATTAAGCTAAACCTCGAATTTGGCTAATTACCCAAGTGGTTAAATATTAAAAGAGCTTTTGCCAAGATTTTGGGATCGATAGACCCGTATTTGCGACATGGCAAGACTTTTCTTACAAAAGATCTTGTCATTACGACAAACAACAACAAGTAACATAATCACTAATTTCTTTTTCTAATAACGGTCTTTAACTTAAGATGAGCGGGTGATAATCAATTAACAAGTCATTAGTTGGAATCACTAATGACCATGACTATACCATGGCAGACGGACAAACAGTTTCCTGTGACTATTAGATAACTTTAAAAAGGTTTGATTCGACTGAAAGTAGAATAAGTACTAACATTAGTGATTAAATTGATAATAGACGACACCACAATTTAAGCATATTTTGCTAATGGACAGCATGACATATAGTTTGCAGATAATGGTGTTATATGCCTAAGGTTTAGCAATTTCGGAAAGAAGTTATTCTACTAATCTGTAGGTTTGTCTGGGTATTCAAATCCAAATCTTCGGGCTACAGTTGACATTAAATTAAGGAGCAACTACCAAAAAAACTCTCAACGGATATCCTGTAATAAGGTATCTTCTCAAACCCAAAGAGACCGTTACTAAAACGTGAGCCAGCAAAAACAGCGAGCCAAAAGCGGCGGTCTCCGTCTATTATACACAAATTAATACCAGTTGCATCCAGATAGTACGAGGTCAGATGAGCGATCATGCGCAATGCCATCTAGATGATCGAGAGATTTTTAGACAAGTACGAATGGAAATTCTGAAGGTGTTTTACAAAGTAAATACGAGTAGTTTTTAACGACTTAAATACAAGTAAGAGTAGGCAGGGTAAAGAAGAAAAAAGCAATAACAGTAAATACATATTGAAAGTAATTTCATACAAAGTAACGATGATTTTTAATTATTTAATGAAAGCTTGTGACTTTTCCGTGTTTGATCGAAAAACTTAGGTTCCAATCCAAAAATCTTTCTTCAAGATTCACAATAGAAAGATGTACTCGTAAGATATGATTCGAATGCATTTGGTAAGTTTTACTTGCACTCTTCGGGTTCAAAATAACATGACAGCTGACCTCTTGTGATCTCCGGTCGGTAAACATATGCACGGGATTGTTGGTAACTCCCAACATGTAACTTTTTATGCGTTGGCATAATTGTTATTCCATTCAATGCTTATTTTTTGTGTTTGCATCACTGTCTGCTGCATTTCTCTCTTCACTTTTCAACTGTATGTAGCACAGAATATACGCATTTTTACCTCACGGATCTCTTTAATTTACTAGCTCCTATCAAGCTAACAGTTACAGTTTTTAACAGGGATAAAAACCTATATTTTATATCATAGAAACGTTAAAAATTAATTGAGCAGATGTAGATTATCTAGTAAGAATTAGAATTCATTGAACATTTCAAACACGCCCTGAAGTAGGTACTCATAAAGCTGAATACAGTGAAATACGTAACAGCACATCCGACATCCGAATTAAAAAGTAATCCTTTGTCGAATCTTTTCTGTCGAACCCGCAGACCCACTGAAGAGTTTTAATTAACTTTCGCCTCTGGTCAAATAGAAGAGGCAGGAGCTTTTACAGTTATTGGATCTGAAACAGAATTGTTTAGGTAGTGGTAATTTAAATATAACAAGATCCACTATAAGAGAACGATAGTTAAACCAACCAACTAAGGATTTCAATAATTAGGTATTTCTGATGATGTGCTATCGAAAATCAATTTGTTTCAGCTTCAGTAAAAATGAAATTTGGTACTTGAATGGCTGCAAACTGATTAAGGATAATTGAATATTAATTAAATTAATAGATAGTTTGTGTTTCTAAATACGTTTCTATCTGCCGGATGTGTATTATACTCGTTTATAAACCATAGAATGTAATTTAAAAAACCGGCCAAGCGCAAGTCGGACCCGCGCACTGAGGGTTCCGTGCCACCCTTAAACTGAATTCGGGGTCCACTTGCTTCCACCTAGCGAAAATATCCCAATATTTTTTGACAGCAAAAATAAAAATTGCGGTTGATAAAAATGTGCTATATCTCAAAAACTACTGGTTCGATCTCATTCAAACCAATTTTCGTTGCAAGTTTTTGTTGAGATCTACATCATATATTTTTTTTCAAAGGACACGGTCGTAAATTGCCCCAGAGTCGTTTAATGTTTGATTAAAGAAAAGCATTAAGAGACTTGACTATATTATTTTGCAAAAAATATATTGAATTTTTAATACAATATTGTTAATTTACTTTGCTTTTATCTAGCGGCATATAAATCTACAAAAAAAATAGGACAACGATTGAACACAATTTCCTGTCCCCAACAATTGTTGTGTTTGGCAGAAAATAGCGGTTTCGAGCACTTATAAGCAAACTGGCGACCGCTTAACGAAATGGCATATTGTGTCATACAGTGTCATATAACTGGCAGTTAGTTAAATAAGTAAGCGCTCGCAATCGCTATTTTAAGAAGGAAGATGACGTTTGCCTCCCATAGGTACTAACCTTTAAACCAACCAACCAAGCTCTTCCTAAAACTTGAAAAAAAAAACTGTGACAAGGAACTTCTTTTCGTTGGCTATTGTTTGCGTCATCGTAATTTTCACGCGTTACGCACCCTAGCGGGGCAGTTTTCTATGTTTTAGTTTTGGTGGCCTAGATGGCGGTTTTTCGACACAGATGGCGCTATGATCTAGAAAGACCTGTTCTAGATAGTGTGCAAGAGATTGAACCCACACATTTTATTTCGTTTTATGTGAAAACCCCGCTATTTACGGCTTATATTACTTTATATTATTTTAAAAGGCGAAGAAACGAACCCATAAAATTAGTTTTGGTCGTGACGCATGGATTTTTACTTTTGGGGCAAGCAATGTATGGCGGGTCGACCGTGTCCTTTTCACTTTCTTAGTTCAAAAGTTAGATGGGGGAAAGCGGTGAATAAGACACCTATCTACCAAGTTTCAGCTGTGTGATGCTAATAGTTTCAGAATAAAGTGGCTGTGACATACGGACGGACAGACAGACAGACTTGGCGAAGCTATAAGGGTTCATTATACTGAACTGAAATAGACAAAAAGTTCCCTAATCACAGGTTTCTCCGATATGTCTTCCATCGATGGTTAGATGTATCTTTTTTGTCCACGTCAGATTAAGTTTCCCATCAAAGGACAAGGTAAGTGGGGACAAACAGCGACCCCAATGCGGGGTTCCGTCGTTTGCTATTGTCCCCCTGTCCTGCGGGATCCGGTAGGGTGGCTTTTATCTGGTACGTTATTGGGATGTGTACACCTTTGTGCTTTGATATTAAGAAACCACTACAATACAAGGCAACATCACGCGCTTCTTGTCGACTTTTATAATGCGCACAGCAAAAATGTGGTACTCTTTATCCGCATCAGTGTTTACAATGGATCATAACCCTAAAATGTTCAAGGTCAGAGTGAACCGGCTTCTTCTGGGTGAGCTTGCTCCATCGTCGTCTCTGCCTATGCCACGACGGGTCTAGACATGAGTCTCTGGAGACAAGAGGGAACTCATTTCATACGAGAGGTATCCATAATCAGACGGTAGATCTGTTTCCACGGAAGTTGCAGCGATGGAAAAGGTGCTACAGACATACGGAGAGTTCTTATGTGGTTTGAAAGTGAGTCCTTAGCCCTATTAGGCCCACTTGCGCATGATGATTTAAACCAGGATTACGCTAATCATGGACTAAATCTTATTTCTGTCTCTGTCAACGTTAAATAAACTGACAGAGATAGTAGGATGATTTAAACCAGGGTTAGCGTAATCCTGGGTTAAATCATCGTGCGCAAGTGGGCCTAAGTGTACTGAATGTGCTAACAAATGAAATCTCCCCAACAGGCTCTCAAAGTGACAGACAGCTAAGTGGTATAGATAGATATTTGCAAAGTAAGCGACAGTTACGGGGTTCAATTTCAACTCCACTGCTTAAACTCTTTAACTGCTATATCAAATATTTACTTAGTTTAGTTATTTTAGGAAAAATTTACTCAAGGCAAGGCTCATACGTAACCAATCACAAGAAACAAAAATTGGACCCTTTTTCACAGACATTTAACCATACTCGCATCTTTTTGTTCCGGCTAGGAAATTTCATTAAAAAGTTGAAATGGATTTCGGAACTGTGCGCAGAGTTGGACACCCCAATCCCCGCAGACAACGGCGGATCACGTTCGTGAGGATTTCCGCGAAATATCGCTATCCGGCGATGATACGTTTTACACTCTACCGGCTTTAGGGTTGAAACTCGTTTTAAGTTTGCTTTAAGCATATAGGGAAACACAATTATTGTTAAAATCAAAACTAACTAATATCTTAGCTGGCCACTAGCGATTCCCGCGACTTTGTCTGCGCGTTAATGGTTTACTTCGTCACCATCGGTCGTAGCGTTATGTTTTAATAAGCTATCTATATTTTTTTTTAAATCGGACATGATGTTTCTAAGATTACCGCGTTCAAACAAACAAACTCTTTCCATCTTATTACAAAAAAATAGAACCAGACTTAGAAACGTACTAAGATATTAACCGATCAATTTAAAATGGCCGTGTCTAACGACAGTATATAACCTACAATATTACCATAGGTATATATTCTACTAAAACAAAATGTCTTCTAACTTAAAGAAAGCTTCCACCAAGGAACTGAATATGGAAATCGGTTTTTCCACATCGATACGCGAGCTGCAGACGAGTCAACGACCTTTCAGGCGTTTACAAACATAGAATGTGACCCAAATGGACCTCTAATAACACTTGTTCACTTCAGCGAAGAGACAAATTAATTTGTGGCAAAAACACACTGCCACTAACACGTCTTTACATTTTGAATTAGTTTAATGTAGAATTTGGCTACATTATTTTAACTTTTTTGCTTTACTTTAGAATTGGGCTGAGCTGTAGGCTGTACTAGTGGGGTCACAAGTGGAGGATAGTGAACGGCCACCAGATATGGGGTTTTGCTGCGAATATGTTGAATAAGCAGTCCCCGACTATACAGCGGCAGGATTACCAGAATGTAGTGGGGAGTCTAGTGGGATGGGCTTCTCTTTGAAAAGCTACATACAATATTTAGAGACGATCCTGTGACATGGCGAGTTCTTAAACTACAGTGTCGAACTTTGGAAGGCAAGAAGGAAACCACCGCCTATCTCCCCTTATTTGGAGTTTTTATGAAGATGAAGGAAAAAAACTCCACTGACAAGAGCCTAGCTCTTAGATTATGATGATGATATGATGATGAGAATTTGGCTGTTGTGACTATCAAGCAAATCGTGGAGGAAACAAAATCGTCAATGGAGTAAGCTTGCGTACTAAAAATAAACTTTGGACTTATTGCGATATTTGTAGAGTAAAGTTAGCCTGTGAATCCTACTCCTTGGCAAAGGCCTCAAGTTTAAGGGGGTATGAGCCATATTCCCTACGCGGGCTTAGTGTGGATTGTCGGACGGCAAGCGATCAACCTTGCTGTCAGATTTTATTAAGCCTCTGACTGACTAGGCTTAGTTATTAGATAGTCAATAAGAAAATAATTTACAGGCATGGGCACACAATAATATTTTCGACTCTGCAAAGGTGTAAAGTCAAAACAAAGGTATTTCAGGGTCGGGATGGTTCAATTTGGCACACTTGACACAATTGATCGAGCCAACATTTAATTGGTGACATTGAGCAGGTGAATACTGAATAAAACCCAATATAAAACCGCTAACCGACTATCAATACCTCTCTTTCCGATAATATGTTGAAAAAGTAAGGCTACCTATAAAATAATTTGAATTTATTATTTTAACCGTTTGCAAGTAATTCGTTTGGTACTAAAATGTGATGATTTACCACAAATACCTTGAACACATCACAAAGAATGCGTAATTTACTTTTCAATTACTTACAATATCATAAGTTCGACCGTGGGACAAAAGCTAGTCACAAAAACCGCATATTGCATGTTACAAATTGGTTTATTTCAAGCCAGTTCAGTTGAACCGCGTGCTGGAGGCTCGCAAGTGCAAACTGGTATATTTCAGTGCAACATAGAAGGTCAAAGGCTGAATGCGTTAACGATGGCGCACATAAAGATGGTTTTGCGCACAGAATGTAAGCAGTCGCAACTGCATTTCGGATCTTTTGTCAAAAACTGTCTGGAAGAAATTGCTTCAAGCAATAAGACAATAAGACCGCCTGACGGCCGTTCCCTATATGCAAACTATAGTCAAAGGTAGATAGCTATCCTCGACCAGAGATACGATTTCCTCAACCAGAGATAGGATTTCGTACTGCCAGAAGTTTTAAGGACAAAAAATCTAAAGGTAGATAACCATTTTTATCTCTAGTTGGGTAAAACCACAGATAGAAAGGATATAGGGAATGGCCGTAAATTGTACTACTAACGAAAAATTTAAGATGCTATTCTGTATAATTATGATTATGGTGTAATAGTGTTTTTAGTAGTATTATGAAAAATTTTGGGAAGGGAAGTTTTACAATGCTGACAAGGAGGAATAATATTGATTTTTTAGGCAAGTAAGATGATGCACTTGTGTCCGTTATTTTTGGGACAATAATCATATCATCTCCTGCACAGATTCTACAAAAAAGCTCGAACGGACGACATTTTATTTTAATAAACCAGTAATAAAATGCCTGAATCGCTTTGCATCAACACAGGTTGTGGACCCACCTACTAATTACATTATTTTTTCCTTGTTTTGTTTTTAAACATGTTTTTGTTTACGTTACGGTGCCTCGTGCAAGGTCGAGCGCGTTTGTTAGCGTTAGTCGTACATACTTGACAGGTCACATTACATAGTAATTGTGTTTAGCTAGCTGCGTAAAAACCAATCACGGTACTTTTATAATGTTTGATCTCATAATAGTAATAGACCGCTAGACCCGGGATTCAAACCTGGGACTCTTTGTTAGCGACCAGCGAAGTGAACATCGAGGCAGTCAAACACGTATTATTCTCGTAGTGTTACTTAGGACTTGAAATCTAGTCCTATTGGAAACAGTTTTTATTATATTTTAAAGGAGCGTTTTTAGACTTTTGCCGCAAAAAATAACGTATTTTTATAAAAAGTTCATCAAATTTAGTTTTTCTTGTATAAAACTTTTACAAAGAGAATTAGACATGACGGGTCTAAACACGAAATATTAATATGAGTAAATGCTACTCACTGCTCGACGTTTCGGCTGCATTGCAACAGCCGTGGTCACGAGCCAACAGTTGGCTCGCGAAAGTTTAAAATCGCAACTTTTAAAAGTAAAGTAACTCTACTTAATTAAACAAAATTTTTGTTTTCATCAAGTTATGGCGAGTCTAACTATATTGGCTGACACATAAAGGATTCCATGCTTTAAAGATATCTGAAATTTCTGTACTTTATGGTCAAAGAAACAGCCAAGGTAGGAAAGAAGGACAAGGTGTTTAAAAAAAATCTTCCTGATGATTTATGTCAGTTGTTGGTGGTTGTTGTATGTACTGAGCCAAGTACTGAGTCTTTCAATTAGAGTGTCAATAGAAAATCAAACTTGATGATCAACCCAATATGATACTGGAATCATCTAGAAACATTTGTCACTCAAATATGCAAACCAGTAAAGGCCAAACCACAGACATATAATATGTGCAATATAATTCTGTAAGTAATACTTAATAGAGTATGACCTAGTAGTTGATTAAGTAGGTTATTGAACTTTTACATACACACAAAGGTACCCTGTGATATTATGAGAGCTAAGATTGTTTACTGATATACTGTAAGTGTGTTTGTGTAAGAGTTAATATTCTACTGAGGAAAGTATCTATATAAATTTATTTTAGGATTAAGATTTTTTGATTACTTTCTCCTGGATTAAATAAAGTAGGTATGGTAATTTTAATATTGAACTGAACTAAATAATACGTGTGTTAGGTAATAGTAGGCAAATAAAAATTACACTGTTCTGTAAGATACAGGATCTATCTTGGGTTATGAGAACAGAGGCTTGCCAACATGTAGGTACCTACTGTACTAAAATATGTATTAAGTTCTGTAAACTTTGTGTACTTACATATATTTTGTTTAAAATGTTATGGGTAATAAATATTTTTATTCTTTTACACTCAAATATATTATGTTGTTGTTACCATTATTTTTAATAACAATTTGTTGGGTTTGATATTTATTATTTTACTAGAACAATAACTTTCTACCTAAAACTCATGATTATATTTATTATAATTGCAGTGTATAAAATTTATTGCAATAAAAGTTGCCTTGTAGTTTGTTGATGCATTTTAATATACAGCTGTAAATAAACAAAGACTCACCAATATTTCATGATGCGTGTGGTTGCCCCGGTGCACCCACTGAACATTGGAGGCCGGCAGCACCAGCAGCCCTCCGCAGGGAATCGTCACGTTCGTGCCTTTGTCTGTCGCCACATCTCTGATGTCCACCTCCTCAGCCAGGGTCCAGGGAAAAACTACAATTCACCATATTAACATTGAATCAACAATGGGAATTATTCAAATCAGTGCAGCTTAGATAATCGTCAAAATAAATTGTTTGTTACCTTTGATTCCAAGGCAGAACACGGGCAGAAAAATACGCTCGAGGAACATCCTACCTACTTTACCTACATTTAGACACTTGACAAAAAATCTTTGAGCACTATCTAACGTAAAGTAAAAAAGATTTGTTCCTATCTAATCGTTAACATCACACAGAATTAATTTAACGACGGAAGGCGAAATTATTAGAAAACAAATCTCACAACAAACGTCTGCACCTCATTGATGAAAGTCATAGACTAAAAAAAATTAAAATAATGTCATTACAAATGTTGCCACTAAACGCAAATGATTTTGCACAATTATATTAGAAACAAATAATATTAAGTCATATGATTTTGGTAAAAGTAGCCCCAAAATGTTGCGAAAATGATTCAAAAACACGTTTTGATAATTCATATTGAAAATTACAATTTATTTTTTTACACCTTCATATAACATAGCTCAATATGAGCTCTCTTTTTCAGACCCAGTTACGTTCCCAGAACTATGTGAAAATGTCTGAAAATGTTGCCACTTTATTTATGACAGACGTCAACGTCATTTCTCTATGGTCCGACTGCGAGGTCATAGACAAGAATATAGATTTTCTTCGGATATGGCCGCTGTATCGGCAATACAACACCTGCGATGTTTTGTGTTCATTTTTATAAAATGAATGAAGTGTTTTATACTTATATTTAGTGTCTAGTGGACTGTGTATAATACTGTGATAACTGTAATGGATGCAGACAGCGAGTACGAAATAAAGAGAGCCCGTGATGCAATTCAAACGATAGAGACTATTCAGTCTATGATCGACGTTTCTGCAGATATTTTGGAGGGTTTGAGAACACAATGCTCAACCAGCGCGGAGCTCACGCAGCAGGAGATCCGGACCCTGGAGGTACGACAGTTGTATCACGTATTTTGAGCTATTTTGCGTTAGGGAAACATGCCCTTGAAAGTATCGAGAGCGCCCTGAGATTCAAGGACCTTACGACTTCAAGGCCTACAATCGGTTGCCAGCGAAGACCTTGCTTTTACGTATTCCCAGTTTTCTGCACACATTTCGTGTTTCACTCGGATTATTATGTCTAACGGTTCACAATTTATGTTTGAATAATAGACAAGATGAGTTATGCAGAATTTGTGGAAATAGCAGTAATAGAAAGTGGTGGCAGAATACTATTTAATGTTTAATACATTCCTCTAGAGAGAGTTGTTGCCTGTGCTCTGCAATTCTTTTAGTATTACTTTCTGTCTTTTATTTCTACATAGGCCCAGTTTACAATCTCTATTTGAATGTGTACTACTTTTGAGGGCATCTATAATAGATTTAATTAGTTGAAAATCTGTCTTTCTTACTTTTAACACTTGTGCTAGTAGTAATTCAATGTAGATCCTTACTCATAATTCATTAGTGTAAAAATATTTTTCTTTTAAATTGAAGAATATAGGAGAGATCTTACAATATTAACAAGTTGCCTAACTAACTATTGTCTGTTTGATTTACTCTATGTATATGAGTATTCATGTAGGTATGTATTGTTTACAACCAGATAAGATTTTATCAGTCTACTTTTTACCTGTTGTATAAGTATCGGTACCTATGCTAATATTGCAACATTAGGTTTGATATTTTGTGCTTGTGATGTAGACAACATAAGACAGACATAATATGTATGAGAAGTTGCAATAATTGAAACTTTTATTCCATGATGGAACACCATTGAAGTTTATTAATTTTTAACTTGGAAGATTGATATTACAGCACGGACAAAAAACATCAGAGCTGGCAGAAAAGCAATGTTATTGTACATAGTTTGATTTGTCTGGAGGTAACTGCATATCAGCAGTCCCAGAACAACCTGAAACACAACTTCTGTGATACATTTGCCTTGTCTTAAAGTCCAAAATCAATGAGAAATCACTAGGATTTCCTTATCATTATTAATTAATAAATTGAATGTATATTATACTCCAATAGGCACATCATAAACTATCATTGGTCAACAATAGTAGAAAACAATGCTAATGTTTTCTTTGTGCTTTGGTTGGTTATGTTATGTCTCATTCATATTATGTTTTGACATCTTGATTCCAGTGAGGTGATTGTTAATAATCAATAAACAAACATGCTATGACAGTATCAATTTCAGATATTTATTTCAACCTACCTAGTGTACCTAATAAATAACAATTATGAATTAATCAATTACCAAATCATAAATTGCACTATCTTCATTCAATTGCAGCGAATACTATAAATGAAATACTGGGCAACTGAGCTTTCTCCTGTGTAAAGAGTGATTGAAATTCCTAGGCATCAGCTTGGCTGTTCACTTAAAAAATAATTAATTATATGTATATTACAAGGTTCAGTTCAGTGTTACACCTATTATGATGTTATATGGACCTTGATAGTTCTGCCACAAAATATAGACAGTAGTAGTAGTATCCAAACTACAGTCAAAATATGTTATGTTTTGTCTTGATTGTTTTAGGACATTCTCAGATGAGTATAGTTTAATTAAAGCCAGTGAATCCTTTCCTGTGTTTACCATTGTATTTAAATTCAACATATCATCCAAGTGACTAATTCAAACTCTAAGAAGTCACAAGTGCTTGTAAATATTCCTGTTGTAGATATTAATCCCAGTTGCGTGAGATGACGCCCGGGGTCCGCCTTCCGACTTTTTATCATATCATACTTTACTACGTTAAGCCACCACTTTTTGGCGAGGATATTTGCTTTTAACTCAAGGTTTAATTTAATTTCGTAGCCAAATTGGTACTTACATACCAGGCAAAATATTTGATGGAGTCTTTTCCCGCAGCATGTCCCATCGCAATACTATTTTACTGATCTAAATTAATTTACCGAGATTGAACCCGTAGACTATTGTCTTGTCTATATCACGCCAATCGCATGCAGTTTCAATAATTCAATTCCACACAATGTACAGCTTCTAAACGAGCCACATTCGCTCTAGTTTTGTGTGTCAAGGCAGTAAACTTTAGAGCTGTTGAGGCCTTAACGAAGCTGCATGGAATGTAGGTTTTTTATTCTCTTATACGATAATGTCATAGAAATTTTACAGCAGTTAAATACAGTGCAGTATGATTAAGCATAAAAAATAAATAGACTTCGTAACATAACTTTATTTCGAGGGAGGAGGGTACTCCTATGGCAAATCTCAGGGCGCCCATAGTTGATAAATTCTTTCATGGAAATCCTGTAAGAACTGTGTAACATTACATTTCTACCATGTTCCTTATTAATGAGTTTCCAAGAATAATAAAACCAGTATTATATTGCATTTTTAAGGAGTAAGTAAACATCTGTTATCTTTTTCAGGGCAAACTAGTGAAGCACTTCTCTCGACAGCTGTTCATCAAAGCGCGGTTCGGTGAGGAGCTCCAACGCGAGCTACGGAACGTACCATGTCTCGCACAGTGGCTCAGGGTGGTCGGGCTCAGTCCCGAGGCTATCGAGGTACGTGGTCACTTAGGAAATAGTTGTGGTACCCTGTAAGAGGCTTCGATGGTTTGCTAACTTAAGAAAAGGTTCTAGTGGATGTTTAGCTAAGTGGTTTGGTTCGTAGAAAAGCTCAAAAGCTAGTTATGTGTTCACCAGAAAATAGTTCTAGCAGCTGCCATATTAGACCTACTATCCTACTCTAAAATAGGTCCATGGTAACAGGTCAGATCTCAATTAATGTCAAGCCTTCATTACCTAAACGTGAAAATATATGGCCAACGAGGATCGAACTTTCTGTAAAAAAAAAGTTGCTTGGTGTTACATACAACGAATCCCAAATGTGACTGTGTCCGCCAATTGTTTTAGACTACTCAGACTCAAGCGTTGACGAATGACATAACTTTGTTTCCGACTGAAGGAAAGGTCGCATCTCCCTTAACACTAAGACACACTTAATGAATTTTAACTATACTTACACTTAGCGCTACGCTAAACGCGTCTGTTTATTTCACGTTGCCAGAAACACAAATAAGATTGAAACCAGGATTCGCGTTATCCTGGTTAAATCATCATGCGCAAGTTGGCCTTAGATTGCTAACTAAACATCTATGATATCTGTTACAGGCAATATGCGCACGTATCCGCTCGTTAGAAGAGTTACGCGAGCGGTCGGACCACGAGCTGCGCGCGCTGCTGGCCGGCGCGAGAGACGAGGAGGTGCGCAGACTATGCCGCGCTATGCACCGGCTCACCACCTACACAGGTACCCTTCTTCTTCTTCTTCTTCTTCTTCTTAGCGTGTCGATGGGAACCCATAGACAGTACCCTCAATCTACGTCTGCTTGTACACAAAACAAGTGCATATCGAGTAATTTTCTTTGGGAATATTGCGGTACAGAGACAGCACTGGGAGTCGGTATCTTTTTGTCGGTACCCTCCACTCAAACTGTATATCCTTTACTCTTTTAACATGGAGCCCAGTTTTGACCGCTCGCTTGTCTAAATAAAAGTTAGGCTGATATGATGATTTATTACACCTTTAGAGAAACACAATGGCATATTGTTTATTCCATAATCAGGTATTTTCTAAGTAGTTTACCGGTATACCAGTGCAAAAAAGTTTGGTAACTCAGCATGAAAACTTTTGATTGGTGTACTTTTGAATTTGAATCTTGTACGAAGATACGGTCGAAGTCTCTCACCTAACCATTTTTCGACGAAAAACGTAAGACGACGCGACGTGCTAGAAATTTTGTTTCTAACTCTCTTTCTCCGGGACAGTGCCCGCCTACAGGCGTGAGAACAATAAAACATCTATTGTGTCTGGAGTAGTGTCCCGGAACGTTAATGTGTTTAGGCGTGAAAGACCGCGATACCACGTAATGTTTGGTGTCTAAATCTTTTTAGACCAAAATCTGCCAAGTACAATACTGCCAACTTTTGCTAAAATGTAAAGTTCATCAGCCCATTTAAGCAAGTCTGATTTACGTCAAGATATATACTGTCGAACTCTTATATGATTATTTAGCGCTTTTATTCCTCACTCACGACTCCTCACTGTCGTCCACAGAAGCCCTAGCTCGAGGTGAGGGCGGCGCCCAACTGCAATTGTTCTGGGACTCGTGGGAGCGGCACGGGCACTCGCGCAGCTCGCCCCGGCCCCGCCCGCGCGCGCCGCGTGCCGAGCACGACGCGCACGATGCGAGACACAAGCATCAGAAGAGAGGTGAAAATGTAGTATAGATATAGATAGCGCCATTCAAAAAGGCGCGCGCCGTTCATTTTTGAATGCGGAAAGCTTGGGGCACGGGGTGTATGGTATTTATCTATACTAATCTATACTAATATTATAAAGCTGAAGAGTTTGTTTGTTTGTTTGAACGCGCTAATCTCCGAAACTACTGGTTAGAATTGAATAATTCGTTTTGTGTTGGATAGTCCAGTTATCGAGGAAGGCTATAGGCTATATAACATCACGCTACGACCAATAGGAGCAAAGATATAGTGTTAAATGTGTAAAAAACTGAAGAAAGAAGTTACTATTCCACGCGGACGAAGTCGCGGGCAAAAGATAGTACAAATATAAAATAATAAATATTTAACAGCTATATTTATTATAATATCATCAAATATTGGCAAAATCTTGCAAAAATGTACTTCTTCTTCTTCTTTTCGAGTCAATGTACTACAAACGATTAAGACGAAAGGCGGCCCGCGCCTTCGTGACACATTAGAGCGCGGCAGTAGCAACTGAGCTTTACTCCTGTGTGAAGAGAGAGGGCACTATTAAAACATCAGCTGGGCGGATTGTGGCCCATACATAAATTGCATTGTTGCTATGCCCTGTGCAGGGCGTCACATGTACCTTTAAAACTTTTATACCATCTTAATATGTAATGTGACATGCAATAAATGATTTGATTTGATTTGATTTGATTTGAAATTTATGTATAAAATTGACAGCAGCGCGACCGTCGCGCTGCAAGCCGCTCTAATGTGAAGACGCACTTATAGTGTATTATATTAAACGCAAAGACTAGCGGAATTCGGTACCATAAATCACTTTTGAAAGAGGATGCGCACGCGTATTACTGGATTATCTAATAGTACAAAATGCACGCAAATCCTTTCAAGGGTCAGCAGATAAAATTGTAGTCTCAAATTGTAGTATATTGAGTCAATTTACAGTTTGTTCAAAAAAAGTTTTATTAAAAACTCCTCTTTTAGGGTTAAATTCGCCAAATCTGAAAAGGGGCCACATCTTTCACATCATTTTCGATTTTTGACAAAGTTGCAGTAATCATTGCGACACCACCATAAACAATCAGATCTACCGGATTTGAAGCTCAAACGTAGTATTTTACTGGATCAGGTTAGAATAACTATACTGCGTTTTGTCACTTTCTTTTTCTTCTTCTTAGCGTGTCAATGGGAACCCATAATATGGAGGAATTACAAAGAAATTAAAAGTCATAAAAGTCGTTTATTTTTGCATATAGACCCACTGGGGGCACTTATACACGTCCCAATATAGACCCTACCACAGCTTCGGGACAATTGTGGGCTAGTGCTGAGAAGAAGCTGCGCAAGAAACTCAGTCACTATTGTCAATGCCTCTTTTCAAAAGTTTTACAATGTTTGTGGTTATCATGCAAGTCCATACATTATTATCTTTTAAATAATCATCTACTTTATAATACCCTTTCGTCATTAGGGTTTCTTTAATAACAATTTTAAATTTAGTAATCGGTAAGTCAACAATGTATTCTGGTAGTTTATTGAAAAATTTTATACATTTCCCCATGAAAGAATTACCAACCTTTCGAAGCCTGAATTGTGGAATAGCAAGCTTATCCTTATTCCTAGTATTATATTTGTGTATATCACTTTTTTTCGTAAATGAATCTAAATTTTTGCGTACATACATCGTAGCAGCCCAGAATTCAGCTGGCGTTCATTAAATCCGCTGGCGTGCAGGTGTTGGGGCACGCCGGGCACGATGTTAAGTGTGCCATAGTTTGCACTGCACCGCAAACACAGTCCACAACTTACGTAACTCAAATGTCTGACAAAATGAAACGTGGTATAAATATTCTTACGTCAATCCATATTTATGTGTTTTACAGTGATTACATTTAAGATGTTTATTATTTACAACAGAACTTATGGAATATTTTATCGACTCTGTCTGAAATAAATGTTTTTTTTTAAATTATTTTTTCATAACTATTTATATTACTTTAGTGACCGGCGGCAAGTCCCCTACAACGCCAGTGAGCAAGCGAAAGCAGAATTGCAGTCTCCCCGCGCCGGCCTCCTTGACTAAATCCCGGTCACACGAATCGCAGCTGTCGGTGCGACCCGACGCCTCGGACTTAAGGTACGAATCGCCAAGTAATAACGAGGTCACCGCCGCCTAACCACCTTAAGAGCCAACATCGATTGCACCTAGTGTAGGCCTTTATTTGAGGTGATGCCCCTTATTGTGTCGTGTGTGCGATTTTTGTTTGAATGTGGTTAGGCGGCTAAGACCTTGACCGTACATGCACGTTTAGCCGTTGGTCTCGGCTAATATCGGTTGATATTAGTCGTTAAGCCTAGTGGGAGGCCTTATGGGTTGATAACATCTGACAGCAAGGTTGGTCGCGTGCTTTGCAAACGACCCTCCGCCAATCCGCACTGAGCCCGCGTGATGGAGCGTGGCTCATAATACCTCACAGTTGTGGTAACTTTGCCCAGCAGTGGGACGTTACTGGCTAACTTAAATTACTTAAATCTCACTACGATTTTGAACTTTTTTTTACTTAACAGTGACAACAGCCAGTCGTCAGCAGTCGGCAACACCGAGGCCACGCCCCCCGCGTCCCCGCACCTCACCGAACCTGACAACACACCGCTACATCGGCCTTCCGTCTGTAATAATAATGTAAGTTATCGACGCATAAGTTTGTGTTATAAAGTAACTAGGCTTACAGTCGGCGCGTTATCTACTGAGTCGTCGGGCTATAAGCATATCCTACGTCTATCTCGCTAGCATTCCTACTTTTATTGGCATTTATGGCCGCATATATACAGCGACGTTTGGCGTTCAAGGAGAAGCGTTTTTGCAAGCGTCTTTTTGAGTTGTATTGTCGCATGCGACTTGCGGCGCCATGTCGGACGCGGCAAATGAAGGACGTCGCACAATGCTGACGACGCACGGACAGCGAATTCCTGTTTGAGTTTGCGTGTAAGACGACGAAGGCCGCTTTTTTAGGGTTCCGTAGCCGAATGGCAAAAAACGGAACCCTTATAGTTTCGTCAAGTCTGTCTGTCTGTCTGTCTGTCTGTCTGTCTGTCTGTCTGTCCGTCCGTATGTCACAGCCACTTTATTCTGAAACTATAAGCATCACATAGCTGAAACTTGGTAAGTAGGTGTATTTTGTTCACCGCTTTCCGATTCAGATACAAAAAGTAAGAAAAAATAATAATTAAGGGGGGGCTCCCATACATGAAATTAAAACCTAAAAAAATTTTTTTACTCAAACCTATGCGTGTGGTGTCTATGGATAGGTCTTTTAAAATGATGTTGAGGTTTCTAAAACCATTTATTCTAAAAGTGTAAGGTTTGAGATATAGACGCTTTCAAAGTGGTAAAATGGGCGTCCCCCGTCCCCCCCATCTAACTTTTGAACTAAGAAAGTGAAAATTTTGGAAAAAATATATGATGTAGATCTCAACAAAAACTTGCAACGAAAATTGGTTTGAAGGAGATCGAACCAGTAGTTTTTGAGATATTGCACATTTTTATCAACCGCAAATATAACTTTGTCTTTCATACAAACACTATGAAAAACAAAGTTATTTTTGCTGTCGCAATATATTGTGATGTTTTCGTTAAGTGAAAATAAGTGGACCCTGAATTCAGTTAAGGGTGGCACGGAACCCTCAGTGCGCGGGTTCGACACGCACTTAACCGGTTTTTTTTAAACGGTATGGGTTTACTCTTGTTTCTAGACTAACACGAGGCCTCACACGCCGCCTCACAATATAGTAAAAGCGCCCGATGCGCCGCGGCTTGCCACGCCACACGTGACGTTAAACTACTGGGCTAATGCCACTAAAACCCAAATTAATTACCAAAAGCTTTTTCAGGAAGAAATTACTTTGGGGTATTGTTGAATATTGTGTCGGGTCCATCAGTAAGCAAAACTCACTCAATACAATTTAAAACTTATTTATTGTAAAACGGACATACGGGCAGTTACATTGCTCAAAGAGAAGAGAGCAAACATAGATTATGCAACAATTTACTTAAGGTCGCTACAAATAGCGCCATCTACATTAAAACTGTTGAACTACAATGTTTGGAGTGTCAATTACCAGCAAGGTTTAGTTCCTTATTTACCAGGTATAGTGAAATGAATTGTAAAAGTTCGAGAAATATAAACTTTGGGGTTATGTGGCTTGAGCCAACCACTGACTTTCCCTAACACTGACTGGACACTGGTGCACTGACTGGATAGAACCCAATACATCTTTTTATATTAAGCATCTAATGCTTCTGAATTCCTGACTGACTGTTTATTATTGTTTTTAAGTTACTTTTTCATGTACAGACCATACTTAGAATTTATATGTGGAAACACGTAAATGGTGTTTAGTTACAAATCTAGTGAGTAATTTAGTTTTTAAGATACTGTAGTGTTTTCTTAATAAAATAAAATAAAATAAAAATAAATAAAATAAAATAAACTCTTGTGCCCCCATTTATCAACTCCACCCCCGCCCCTCCAGGCGCAGTTCGGCGCGCCGCGCTCGCCGCGCACGCCCACGGTCAGCCGCTGCATGGCGCACGACATCGCGCACCGGTTCACGAAGACGTTCAACATGATCGCCACGTGCGACTACTGCGACAAGCAGATGCTCTTCGGCTCCGGGCTCAAGTGCAAGGAGTGCAAGTTCAAGTGCCACAGGTATTATTTAGACTCTTATATATACTTACTCCGGTGTGAAGGCCTACCTATACGACGAGGCAATATTATAGGACACTTTTTTTAACAGAAACATTTACTTAAATGTCATTATGACAGTGATCAAACTGTTTGTTGAGCATTGACTAATCTTGATATTTGATTTCAGTTAACTTTAAATAACTAATACATTTAGCTGCATAAAACTCGTGTTTCAGTAATGTGTGTTTTAATGCCTAATAGAACGACTCTGTACATGAACAAGAAAACCATAAGTCTTAGATAATATTGAATTTTAAGAAATTTAACAAAAAGTTGAAAATGGAAAAAGTATCAAACTCGTTTATTCCAAATGGGTATGATGAGTTCAGTTTTTTAAATTTTGCCGCCTTTTACTAGGTTCAGCTTTCGCTGACCAGACTATAGTTACTTACCACCATAATATTCACCGGTAATTTATTGGTTGCAGAGACTGCGAAAGCAAAGTCCCTCCCTCGTGTGGTCTTCCTCCAGAGTTTGTGGTCGCGTTCAAAGAAAAATTTCACAAAGATGGTATGTACGATCCAGGTGTTTTGAATGCCTTGCTAGATTCCATAAGGTTGCCATGTCTATGGTTCTGAAGATCAATTCTCACTAGGATCCGTTTTGAATGATATGATTTCTAGGTTATAGAGACAACAGGATCCAGGGTCTGGGTATCTGCAAGGTGTTTCAAAACAACCTGTAGAGAATGAAGCGACTCAGAATCAATAACTTAAGAATTTTATTCTTGAAACATGGACTCTCCATAGAAATCAGACGGGTCGCGTGACTGATTTAGTATGGGAAGTCATTTTTTGGCGTTATTTGACCTATGTTTCCAGGTTAAAGTTTTTAAGTTACC